>JAUTXX010506587.1:0-12192 GCA_032273605.1 Panulirus laevicauda | reverse complement strand
TATATATAGATAGATAGATAGATAGATAGATAGATAGATAGATAAGTCTGGGCGCGATAAGAAGGCAGGTGGTTGTGTGAGTGTACGTTGGAGCGTACTCGTGAGTGCGTGTAAAATGTGAGTGACTGTGTGAGTACAGGAGTAACAGAAATACTTGAGTGTATGCAAGCATAACTCAGTAATAATGTACAAAAATAATGCAAGTACATTTGAAGTATAAGTGCATTATGGGTGCTAGAGTTAGTGTGTGCAGAGAGCAAATGCTCACGTTAGGGCAACCATAACGATAATGCTTATCATACAAGCACAAACAGGAGAGTGCTTGTGTAAGTGGTTGCATACTCTGAGTGCATGAGAGAGCTACAACATGCTGTAGTTGCATGTACGAATACAAGCACTGAGTAAGTGCTACTTTGAGTTCATAGAAGAGAAACATGAGGTAAACACTCTCGTGTGAGTACAGGTTAGTAAGCGAAAGCTTGTACACTCGCAAACGCAAAGATATCGCAAGGGCTTGCTTGAGTGTAAGTAAATGTTAAGTGCTTGTCTGGGATCAAGCAAAATGCCAGTGCTTGCTATATCTGTCAGGGGTCATTATGCAGACGAATGCTTTCGTCTGGCTTACCTGTGAGGCTGCTGTGAGAACACTGATGGACGAGGAAGACCAAGCCTGCTTTTATACCAGCAAAAGGGGTAACACAGGACCTTCTAGCTGGGCACGGGGCACTCTCGCGTCCGTGTCCATGGCCTTTGGCCTGAACTACTCAAGGAATGGAATTTTCACGTATCTACAGCAATTCTATACCAACTTTGCATTCTTTTATCGATTATCAAGTCCTCCAAAGAGATCCGTGGTGATGGCTACAACATGGGATCATTTTTGCTGTTCACTCGATGGAATAAAGTCGCAGGATCGGCTAGGCATCGAAACGAAAGTTTGAAAGTGAAATGGCGTTTAGGACGCGCCAGCGAAGAAGCTCGCGCCAAGGTGAGTAAGATGCTTGTCTCATGCACATCTCTGTCCTGAGGGGGAGGGGGCTTCTTAACGACCGTACTTCGGCCTTGGATGAGGTAATTCTTCGTCAACAGATTAGGGTTATGAGCAACCCATAAGAGAGAAGAGCAACGAACCGGGACCACATGACCTCTTCTGAAGCTTCGTTACGTCTATGTTCGATGATGATGATGGTTGAGGACAGCACACGGGAGACCAACCAGGTCGATAGCCATGGGCTAGGTCAGCCTGGGTCAGGTAGATGCGACGGGTCGGATCAGTGCTGGAAGGTAGGCTTAGTAGGGGGGTTTCCAGCAAGAAGACGTTAATGACGATATGCTCGATGAATTATGGAAAGTCAGTTTAGGTTAACAACTATGATGGTGCTGCCTTTGACCTGACCCTTAAGGGTTAGGTGAAAGGTCACGCCAGCATACTCGAGGGTCGCAATGTTATGATAATGTGGGTTTAAGAGGGCCAACAAACTGAGTTTCGCGGTGCGTAATGAACGCGTTCGCGTGGAAGCCAAAAGTTGTTATATAAACTATGTAGATAATGACACTGACAATGAGCTGCGATGTGAGGTACCGGATTCGTAGACGATAATCAGAAGGGAAATAAAGCTGCGACAGTTATTGAACGCCTACGACTGCAAGATGACTCAGGCAAGCTGACAGGTGGCAAATTAATTTCATTATCGATAAGTTCAATGTTTCATTTCATATGCAGTAAAAAAACAATATGAGAAAACAAGTTACATTATGAAATCTGTTGAGTTTCAACAGGTAAACCAGAAAAAAGGAATCAGGTTTAATAATCTCGATGACCTAAAGCCAAATAAGCAGTGCGCAGGAGCAGTAGAGAAAGGGCAATAAAAACCTAGGATTCACATGTGAGGCAATCCACCTGATCCTCACTCTTTATATAATTCAATGGTGCGTCCCTCACCTTGAATATTATGATCAGCTTTGGTCGTCCCCTACTTGAGAGATCGGTACAGACAGAACAGAGGGAGCACAGCGGCGAGAACCAAGATGATCCCTCTTGATCGACACTCTGGCAAATCCTATGACAGCCGACTTAGAAGACTCGAGATCATTTAGCTCAGAGAATGCGGAGCTGAAAGGTAATTCGGAACAGGTGCTGAGAACCTTCAAAGGCTTTGATAATCTCGATCTATGCGGTTATTCAAAGTTAGCCTCGTCTGGTTTTACCAGCAGACACAAACTCGTGGGCAAATGCTTTGCTTCAAGAGAGGCAAAAGTACACTTTCTTCAAGGGGGTTAGCAAATGGAAAGACTTATTACCAGAAGCAGCTGAAAGCAACACCAAAGATGCGTATCAGAAGAAACTTGACCAACACTATATTTCACGTCCACGTCGGACAGTACCTACGTTTCAGCAGCTACATATAAACCTTAAAAGTATTTCACCATAAGTTTTTTTTTTTCTACTCGGATAAAGGTAAAAAGAAAAAGATAAAAGGATGAATATCTTTGCCATGGTTTCATTGTCTTGTACCTGGTCACCATCTTCCGTACTTAATGGACCAGCTGACTGAGGAAAGACTCTATTGCTTCAAAGCATAAACTTCTTTGGCGTTTCTTTTCCTGTCATCGGCAACTTGCGCTTCATATTGACGCTGGCTGACTTTGTCTTTGTAAGATTCTTAAATCTCTCGAGGCAAATTTGCACAATTTACTCTACCGTGTCCCTTATTGCTCGCTTTGATTTTCTTGAGCTATTCATATCGTCAAGAGGCCACTCTGCATTACAAGTGTTTCACCCAATTTGGCTAAAGTCTGGGAAATGACCAACTGTTACTCTCACTGGCACATTCTTTCCTTCTATTCCCGTGATAGTCTTACTATACCTCTCCCAAACTCGGTTGGAGTCACTTCGATGAAGATGTCATCACAGCTTTTGTGGAGAGCAATGTTCGGATCATTACAATATGTACGTCTATCATCGGATAGCGTTTGTTCTTTCTCATTACTGTCGTGTTGAGCATCATCACAAGATTATCTCTCCTTCACCTAAGCTGGAACTAATGGCTTTAACAGGCGAATCACCATAAAGCCAGATTTCGCACCGTATACGTCGAGATAATGTGACCATGGTGATAAGAAAACACGGAACCTCTCCTGAAAAGATTCTCTCAATGAAGTTAATTTCAAATCTCAGAAAGACGCCGTCAGACGGCTGACAGGTCCTGACGATCTGATGATCACAGCTTTTTTGAGTACCAGCTGTGAGTCTATATAATCATGCATATGAAAATATATATGGATGAAAGCAAACTCGTTCTTTTGTTTATCTATCTAATTATCTATTGATATATCATCAAATACTCTTATATACTTTGCTGGTGTTTCTGCTTTATGCACAGACTTTCCCTAACAGTCTCTCTGGTCTTTCAGTGATTGCCTTCTTCTTCTAGACCTTCTTCAACTCTTGTGGCTCTGCAGTAGCTGGGGTCGTTTTCCAGACCCCCTATTCGGCTCTTGTCTTTCAGTGCTTTTGCGTCTCCAACCAGGCCTTTCTCCTCAACTCTTGTGGTTTTCCAGTACCCGGAGTGTCTTTCTAGTCTTGATACATGGCTCCTCTGGCTTCCCAGAGCCTGGTGGTGTCATTCGTTCCCTCACCACTAAACACATTGAAAGGAATAAATCGTAAATTCCTCTGAACATATATGAATAAAATTCTTAGCTAACCCTCATGGCACGTATCATAGGAATGGAAGACGACTTACCAGAAGGATAGTGAAGGGAGGGGATGGAGGGTGGCAGGGATAGTGAAAATCCAAGGTTAGCGAATAGCGGCATATCCTTTAAGGAAGATGAAATCAGGCACATGATTCCCTCAACCTAAAAGAAGTCGGGATCAGGATGTGTTTGCGTCCAAACCTGAGGTTCTGAGGGGCGGTTTACCTATAGCAAGTGGCAGACCATAGGCTCGCTGACAGGGAAGGGGTACTGACACGGTGCTTACTGCCGCTGGCAGGGGATAGGGACTGAGAGGGTGCGTGCTGCTGGCAGGGCTCATGGCTGCCGGAGACGGGCTCTTGTGGGGAACGCACAAGCACCTTGCCACATATGGAGGAGAAGCATTTTATCACCATCATCGCCACGGCGTGGTTATCTCCTCCCACCAGTTTGCATGTGGCTGAAGACGGTGATGCTGTAGAGGAAAAGAACTCCGCAGGGCAGAAGGGAGGAGTGCTACTCCGCCCTGGCGGAGGCAACGACGGAAAAGTTGACGACAACCTCCGTGCTGGTTGCTGATGATATGAGGAGGAACGACCAAAGTGATGGTAAGTTGGACAAATTTCTCTCATTCTTAGTACCTGTGGGTGCACATACGTGTTCACGCATACTCATTTACATATATTTCTCTACGTCGTTGTGAAGATAACTATAGTACTTATTTGACTAGACTGTGCGTGCGATCTTAAACACGACGGTACGACCCCTGAGCACGACGGTACGACCCCTGAGCACGACGGTACTAGCCTTAAGTATATATAATGGCCTAGGTCAAGTCAAAGGTCAGCCCAGAATACCCAAGGGTCGCATCGTCTTGTGCAAATGTCATGACGTCGTGCTCAAAGGTCGTACTCTTTTGCTGAAATGGTAATGGTTTAAGGGGTAATGCTTGGTGCACCTCTCGGTGGACATCGTGTGGGCAGGTGCCTGCATCTGGCTTACGTGTTGGACTGATGTGAAAGCAAAGATGATAGGAACGTCCTGGTGGACCGGGGATTAGGCTATAAGTGTATCCCTTGGTTCTTGACTGGAGGGAGGAGGTTTGTAGGAGTTGAAGATTTTGGGAGAGGGGGGGTCTGATGAAGGATTCTGGGGAGTGATGACCAGAGGGACGTGTTTTTGTAGGAGCTGAAGAAGTTGTGGATTTAGATGCAGTTGTTTAGCTTTTTTTTCTGGAAGCGCTGAGATCGTGGGAAGGTGAGGAAGATCGAAAAGGCTTTGGAGGGTCAACTGAGGTGGTCCATTGTCAGATAATTAGGGGGACCAAACCTGTTTTCATACTGACGGGAGAGTTGTTAAGTACAACCTCAGGTGGGAATACCTTGCGTCACGTTTCCAGGGACTCTAGGTCTGTTGTTCAGCTCAAAATAATAGCCTCACGCTTCAGGCAACATCTACACCGGTCTTTCGCATCGGTGATGAAAGGAATATTTACGGGAGATGACATGTCGCTAAAGTTTTCTGAGCTCTCGCCACACGCGGGTCAAAGTCAGAGACGACTAGTGTTATCAAACGCAGCTGCGCAGTTTTAGAGGCGCGGGCCACGAAGAAGAAGAAGGAGGAGGGAGGGTATCTGTGGCATCCAAAGTTTCTCTGGCGTTATCTACACCCGATAACCTCGCTGAACATAAACACTACAGATCGAATATTGAATAGTGTTAAAGAATCGCCCTGACGGAGACGTGTCAGGCTTCAGAATGGTTGCACGTAACGGATGGTGGTGTCCCACAGGCATCACTCCTGTGGGTGGTGGTTCTCTCGCGTGCATGTGAGTGATACTGAAAACGGGCTGTATAGTGAGATCGAAACCCCCAGACGATGCTAAGCTGACAAATAAAGTTACAACAGAAACTGAACCTTTACAGCTGCAAGATGACACGGACATATTAACGGACTGGACTTACAGGTGGTTGATATACATTTAAGAAAAGATTTGACAGATACTTGATGTCGACGACTATCAATATTTGAGCCTCTTATGTACGTATAAGATTTATTGGTATTACTCCCCATGTCTTCTGTTTACTTTCTTTCTCTTACGACACTAATGGCCATGTTTCTTATCTCGCCCACCATTATAACCGGACTCAAATTAATCCGTTGGTTTGTTGTTGTCTGCATTCCTTTGTATCATATTATCTTTTATCCCTTCATTTTCTTGCCATGCTTAGATTATTGTGCATTTTTCTCTCCTCTCTAAGCCACACCGCTCCCTCTCTTTCAGCCTTTCATAATACTTCATAATCCAGTCCCTCGACCGTGTTCTGAATTTTCTCTAACTTGTGTATTTCCACCTGTCTGAGTGGTGACCATGCGACAGAGAAGTATTCAGATCTGCTTCGAAGATTTTCGTCAGTAGTTTCCTCTCTTTTGTACAGATGTTTCTCATTATCACACCATTAATCACTTGGCTAGGTACTTCTGTCCTCTCAATGTACTCTCAGAAATGTAGGTTATCTTTAATAACGACCCGCATCCTCCCTAGATCTTAAGACTTTTAATTCACTTTTACCATCCCTGTTGAAGAGAGAGAAAGAGAGAGAGGCGCCCCATTCCTGTCATCTCTGTCATGAGGAACTTCTCGCGATCCATTCCCCAGAGGGAGTAGCTGTCGAACTCGCGGACAGCCAAGAAGGCCGCCCCTCCCATGGGTCCTGACCTACACCTGTCGCTCGGACAAAATACCACGGGGACCACGTGACCACTCACGTGCTCCTCGTCTGTCCGCCCATCTCAGACGGCTTCGGCGAGACCGTACGGCTCATCTTCATCATCGTCTTTCCCAACGGGACGGTGCCCAGTCCAAAGATCCTCATCTGCTAGCCAGAGAAGGCCCTCATCAAACCATCCAACAGTATCCAAAGTCTCTGACGCCGGGCTAAGAATAAGATCCAGTTGTAAAACAGACTCTCCCTAATGCAAGCACTGCTAGCACTACAGGGCTGTGGTGTGAGTGGCTGTCGTGTTTCTCCAACATACCAAGATGGTGGGTGTTTAGATGTAAAGATACGTAAACTCTGTCACAACCGAGGTCAGAGAAATAGTTGTACCACTGCATCGTCTGTCCTAACAACCCCGTTAACCAGAAATGACTGCTTAACCATCTCATAAAGCGTTTATGTACCTCCAGGGTTGAAACATGCAGATGATATTGCTAGGTTTTATGTGCGTTGTAGATGTAAACATCTAATCAGCAATACAGACGTAGTTAAGCCACGGTTGAAATAAAGAGTTCAGGTGGCAAGTTTCCTTACTCACACGTCTCAGCATCAGCGTGGCCAGGATTCCACCAGTGACATACTACAATAGCCCCGGGTACCTTCTTCGTCCCCTCAGGGTCACCTCCGCGTACCCAATGATAGCGTTGCTGACCATCCTACGAGTCATCCTGGCTCTGGGGCCTGCGTGGATTCAACGCACGCATCATACATGTCATCTGCTCGCCATTCTGGCGCCCCACTCCTTTGGAACAACTTCAGATGGCCGTGTCCCGTTAGGCTAACTAATGAAAGTTGTTGTTTCCTGCAGGGGTCATGAACCAGCTTTGCTGGGAGACGAGGGGCAGGATTTACGTCGTCCTGTCCTGTTCCCGCTCCTTCCGGGCGTGGCCCTCTCACTTCATGGAACTTTCGCTTACCCGGTGTTATCTCTTGGTCTGTCTGCCAAGGTATCTAACGCCATACATATCCTTCTCCCTGACTGTTTTTGTGTTTCTAATTCTCTAGATGTTCTGCTGTGACAATCCTCTCCACACTCCAGCCCTCGAAGCTTCTGCAGGTAGCTGCACAACTCTTGGGTCAAGCAAACTCGTATCCTCTTGGAGAAGGTATTTCTAAAGATAAATCCAAACAGTTTTGTTTACATGTGTGTGTGTGTGTGTGTGTGTGTGTGTGTGTGTGTGTGTGTGTGTGTGTGTGTGTGTGTGTTGTGTATTTCCCCGCCTTTATCCGTCTTTCAGGCCGGAGATACTGACAACGTCCCAACCACTCTATGCCATGATGTTGAAGGATAGTGTCGGTATATGTGATAAAGGGAGCTTGTTAAGACTTTCCCAGCTGTGGTGCGTGGCACTGGACTGGATGCCTCCTTGGCGTTAGGTGCACACAGCTGTATTGTACAAGTACTGAGGCCATAAAAGTACCGTCTTATTATTCTACTGCACGCGCTTCTCTTCTCCAGGCGTCCCCTCCCCTCATTAACATGCAATTGATGAACTTACGACCACATCTGAAATTTTTTTCAGCACGGTACTTGGCAAGCTGCGTGCCAGAGTGCGAGACGGGAAAGACGATGTGCCATTCATCGTCTGGATGGACGGACGTGCGCTGGGCGAAGCTTCGAAGCAAAAGGTTCATGTGATTCGTTTAACGATCAAATCGCTCGCTCAGAGAATTTTCTATTGACGCCGTTCTATCTATCTCCTGACGTGGTTACGTGAAGATCATCCCAACTGTGTGGGTTCAGACAGAACACTGGCCAGCAGCACAGGGTGTATGATTTTTTACCTTTTGCTTTTTAACAGCAAATTATCCACTCATGAGGAAGGGTCCTTACTGACTTCTAGCCCTTCAATAGAAAATCCATAAGGTGGAGGGGAGAAAAAGAGAAACCCCCCCAAAAGAAAAAAATCAGGAGGAAGAGAAACAGATGATTTAAAAAAAATAATAAAAAAATTATACAAGGGTATGAGGAAGATACCACATGTATACTGGTAGTTTAGTTATCATTAGGCTTCGCAGAGCCAGCACTCCAGATACCGAGGCTTACTGGCCACAATGCAACTCTCCCTAAGCCAAGACAGTAAGTACTTCTTCGACCAGCTGGCTGGATCACCTCAGGGTGAACACTCACACCGACTGAACAGATGAACATCTCAATATGTAGGAAATGACAATAAAAAAAAAACTGTGTCCCTCAGGAATGGATTCATGCCCAGGAGCCATCTGACATGAGAGGAGACTGCATGGGTAAGCTAAAATATTTCCTTTACAAAAGAGGGAATGATAGGTCATCACTTAAGATAACAAATGTTTTAAACTGAACATAACAGGTACTTGTGAGAATAAATCGACACTGGCAAGCAGCTGTACAAGTTGCTACATGGTGGCACAGAGAAGAGTAGTTCTGCAATTTGTGTTATATCAAGTGTTGAAAGCTGATGCATATACAAGTAATAGTTAAGATTCATCTATCTTTTTTCTAATGATTTATCTATCTTTTTCTCATTCAGTATATCATCTGTAGGGCATCATTTAGTTTTCATCCTGGGGTACCGAAGCATCGACATGGTTATCATCCTGATATCCGGTGAGGGCACAAGGTCACCATCCTGGGGGATCACCCGCGAGACGAACGGACGCTGTGGTGATGATGGGGTTGGAGTTCCTCACTAACCACAGCAGGATAAGGTTAACGTGGGTCTTTTGGTACGTTAGCAAGGCAACGAGGTGAGGGGTGGGGGTTGATTAGCATGATCTGCTGGCTTGTGGTGTGCATGGGGAGGAGGATCTGGGGAGAGGGAATGGAAGATTAGGAAGGGTAAGTGGGGAGAAAGGGGACTGGAGACAAAGGGACGATTAACGAGACAAGGATTCTCATCGAGGCAAACGAAAAAAAAAAAAATTCAACGTTATCTATTCATGCTCATGCAACCTGTCGCCTTGATTACTGTTGTTCGAGAGAGAGAGAGAGAGAGAGCGAGAGAGAGAGAGAGAGAGAGAGAGAGAGAGAGAGAGAGAGAGAGAGGAGAGGAGAGGAGAGGAGAGGAGAGAGAATCATTGCACCAAAATTCTAACATCAGACTCACCTTGGCAACGAAGTGGGAAGGGACACGGCAGACCGACGCCGTGGCTGGCGCACCACAGTGACGGAAAATGCCCGTCACCGTCCTCACTATCGTTCACCAGGTCGGACGCGGACAAACTCCAGCGAACAGATATAGCGAGAGCCTTACGTGTCAGGGGAGCTGCGAGCTGTGAGGGTGGTTGGTGAAAGTGGCTGGGGAGACTGGTGCTGGGAGTGGTTACAGCCCATTAGGTCCTTAGTCTGCCCCACATCGAAAGTGAGATGATCCCTTCCCTTATGCAGCACCTTCACCGCCAATTCTCCCTTCCCTCCAGCACCTCTTCCCTCCCTCCCGCCATCACCTTCTGCTGTCTTCCTCTCCCCAGCACTTTCGCTTCCTTCTTCTTCCCTGCGCCCTCACCAAAATCACCACCATTCCCTTATCCCTATCTTCGCTATCCTTCTCTAACCTTCCCCCTTTTCTCCATCAACTACACCAAGTCCTTTCCCTTTTTTACATCACTACTACTAATCACCCTTTCCACCCTGCCATCACTACCACCACAACTACTCCCTGACCTCCTCCACCGACCCCCGTCCCGCCACTCACCACCTCTCCCTCCACGAACATATACTTTACTCCATCTTCAAGCTAACAAAAACACGATGCATAAGACCCCCTCCCCCAGCCTGCCTTAGCTATGAGAAAGGCATGAATATGAATACTACCAAAACTGGCCCGGGACATGTCATCTCCATCCCAGATCCACCAGTGAAAGACGAAGCCTCTTACCACAGGTAAGGTAACGTGGGAGGCTTTACATGCAGTTTAAACGCTGACCCCCACCACCTGTCAGGACAACGGCCGCAACCCAGAAAATGGCTTGAGGATTTTATGCCGTATAACCCACCCCCGTTTTCTCTCTACCTTCTTCCAGTCACAGAGAGCTAGATTAAAGACATCTTAAAGAGCCTGAACGAGATCTCTCCAAGGCGTGATAACGTTGCATTTTGCCTGCTAAAAAATATCGGTCCTATCTGGCACTTGACTCGACCAAACCTCTCTAACATCCTCATAAAAATCGGGTGGTATTTTTCTTCTTTAGCAGACGACAAGCGGCGATAAAGTAGTGCCACTACAAGACCGTTAAAAAGAAGCTTTTTGTTAGTTCCTCAGAACCCGTCTGTTCCCGATCTTCCCACGCTCCTGAACCTCTCCACGATGAGCTCCCAACCCACGCAGGAACTTCAAAATACATTCAACCTATGTTTCTCGGAAAGTGTCAACACTCACGACAGGTTTAGACGCAACACTGAATAGCTTGGCTTTATGAGGGATGTGTGTCGTAAAATGGTTTCCTCTGTACAGTAGCGTTGGTACCTTTATCAAAGGCACCTCTTTTATGTCCCTTGCTCTTCTTCGTGCATATAAATCAACAGCGCCAAGCGATGTGAAGTGGTCAGACCTAATCTCCCTGATAACGATACCTCCCTGACTCTCACCGTAGTCAGCGAACAACAACTCATGGTCTAAGAATGTTGACGGATGTGCGCGTTTTCCCTTCCGGTCGGACACAAAACAAAGGTGAGCGTCCATCGTATATCCCAACCAAAGAACGCCGTCCATCGTACATACGCGAAGAAGGAGCCATACAGAGCCGACTTCGAGGACAGTTCGTGAGGATGCAAGCTCCTGCAGTCGGCGCTCAGACACGTTGTTAAGGGTAGGTAGGTAGGTAGGTAGGTAGGTAGGTAGGTATTGGAACAAACATACCACTCCAGCACACGATGATCAGACGTCATTAGGACACACCAGATCAGTTCCCTGCAAAAAATCAGTGAAAAGTTATCTCTCACTGTGAGGGGAACGACGTAACTTACCTCGTGTAACACACATGAGTTACCCTAACGTTTGAACCACCTTACCGCTTTGATCACGGGTTCATGTCCTCTCCGGTAACCACCTGCTAAAGGAGATACGCGGGCGGACGAGAAGAAAAAATGTAATAAACGCTGCTCAGTTACATTAGATGCTACCACATGGTTGGCTGATTCAATATCCCGGCTCTGGAGCTAGATCTACTGCCACGGTCTTTAAAAAGGCCAACAATGTCGTTTTACAACCACGAATCAAAATAAAGAAAAAACTCGTTTACTTTCCTTACCTACCATACACTGTGTATATGGTCCTTCGCCTTTCACATTTATACACACACCGACAGACCATAAAGCCCCGAAAACGTACCACGTAAGGTGGTTGTAATTTCTGTTCACATGCTCTCGCCACAGGAGTCCTGGTGGTAAAAGTGAGAGGATACGGCAAGTGGTAGGGTGGTGGAGCGGGGCTGCAGCAGCAGCTGATGGGTATCGCAGGTTGTGAGGTACAAACACACGGAATATCAACGAAAAATAAGAGACGAAAATATACTAAACATGAAGAGGACATGAAAAAGAAAACGGACGCTGGTAGACACAGATAGACGTTTATTCATGCGGATGGACGGACAAGCACCTTCCATGATGGGGAGAAGGCTCAGGTCGCTTTATCAGCCAATGTTTCATGCACCGATTAAAAAACACCCACACACACACACACACACAGTCAGGCAGAAACTTAACGAAAAATACATGCAGGTAAAGAGGCGTGCG
>JAUTXX010506576.1:0-12192 GCA_032273605.1 Panulirus laevicauda | reverse complement strand
CTCTCTCTCTCTCTCTCTCTCTCTCTCTCTCTCTCTCTCTCTCTCTCTCTCTCTCTCTCTCTCTCTCTCTCCGCTGGGACTCTGTATTAGAACAGGACCTATGCAACAACACAAGGGTCGACGTCCTTCCGTCCATCATCCGACAGTAACGTCATAACAGCGATCACCTGATACGTTTCTTCGAAGGTGTGTGGCTTGTTGGTGATCCGTCCAGTTGACCTGACCTCGCGTCTGCTCCTGGCCTATAGTATCTTCACAGTCTACATTTTCCTTTGGAAAAAGGAATATGATCTTTACCTTTGCTCTTTAATAACATCAAGTATATGTTCACAATACCACAATAATGTGCATATCTCAGAAGACTACTAACGCAAGTGGACACTGCTACATGAGCAGCGATGTAGTGTTACTGAACACTCGTATAAGTATACAACAAAGGAACAAAAAAGTGTTAGAGTTCTCTTGGGAACAAAGTTTACTGGGGATCCTGTGCCGTTCACGGGGTGATGACTCCTCGATAGTATTGATTTCCTAATTATGTGATGAATTATTCAGGAGCATAAAAAGAATGAAAAGTAGAATGGTAGCACAAAGCTCTCTCTGGTTGTTTACATTAACTCCACATTACAGTTCACTTTCAGGGTACTGGGAATAGTTATCTGTAGCCTGAGTGGATAAAAGTTTTCTATTTTCTGTTGTAAGTCAGGTACTACATATTGAGTTCATGCATACCTTCAGGTTTTCAGAGCTCATTATAGATATTCTAACTTTTTAATGCAACCTCGATCGAGGAAACAGAACTCATGTGAAACTATTACTCCGGAAGTAGGATGTAATGAGCCACAAGACAGGTGGTGAGGAGTTCTTCCCAAGTCATATCTTTTCAAGTAGATCTGCTAAGGTGCCTTTCAGAGGGTTAAGAAACTGCAGCTTGAGGAAGCTAACTTCCTCTTTATAGCTACAACAGTCCCATTTCCCCAGCATTTACGCCGAAAACAATTACGTGAACGACCCTTTCATGGACCTCCTCTCTTTAACTCAACGTAATTACCCCCAAAGAACCTCTTTCTCCTACTCACATCTAAGTAGATGAAACTCTGGCGTCCGTTAACTGGGTAGACGTATATGAAAATTCTCCTTTTTTCACCAGCCAACCTCTTTACTGGCGAATACGTCTTCTACACCTGCTTACTCTATGTACTCTGTGTACTCTGTGTATTGTGTGAGCTACAGTTTAATGTTTGCGGACGTGATGCCCCGGAAAGACGTCGCATTGTTGTCCTTTGTTCAGTGAATGGAAAGCTTTGTGAACAAGGAGACAACAGTTTTCGTCAGCTTCATGAAGTGGTTTTTCCTGGGCAAACTTGTCGACCATATTTGCTTCTCTCTCTCTCTCTTCCAGGAGCACACACAAACAGTGCGTCAGCTGTGTATGCATAGCTTTGCGTTTAAGTCAAGATCACTAGCAAACGTTGCTATTCAGATTATTATCATGATTTAGTGATTTTTAGCTATGGTCAGAACAGCTGCTTAATTGAATAGACTTCGATTTCATGCCTGGACTTAATGAGGATTCAATGAATTTCTTATATACACAGTTTGATACATGGCCGACTCTCACCTGGAGCTGCCTTGCCTGCCACTTACCCGAAGCTGTCATGCCTGCCTCTCACCTGGAGTTGCCAAGGCTATTCAATCATTGATTCCCAATTAGTAATAGGAGATGTAGGAAGATCTAACTACTGTGCAAGGTAAACAGTGTGAGACACAAAGTTTGGATAGTGAAGGAAGTTGTTAATTGAAGGAAGATGTGTATGGACACATTAAGAAGATGGTAGATCAGAATGCTGACAGCAAAGATCGAAGAAAGGAGAGAGGTGGCAGTCAGACGATGGTTTGAAATACCCTCCCGTCTGAAGATGCCATTCTTGCCTCTTACCTGGGGGTGCCATATATACCATTCATGTTAAGTTGCCGTGTGTGATACATTGCTATCACTAGAGCTTCTTCTTGTCGGCTTAGACAACATGGAAACAGAATGCCTATATCAAGGCCACCTCATTAACGCTATATATGCATATATACCCTGTCCTAAACCTGGTACCCATCTTATCGACGAACCCCGAAAGGTGGATGAACAGCTGGCTGCAAAGATGAAGAAAAAAGAAAAAGGTTAGTTCAAGAGCTCAATATCTGTAGCTTACCGATAACTGGAATCAAAGAAAATACATTGACAGATCGATAGACAGAAGCAGCGAATAAACATGACTAGTTAGGTTTTTTTTTCATATCAGTTCTAAACAATAGTTCTTAAAATTCTTTGAATAAAAGACATTGGTTAAACCAATTTGCGTTTGCCACACTGCGTCGTCCAGCCCTCGTCAGGAGATGGGCCGCTAAAGTAATCTTACTTGGTGTTCTTCACTTCTCATAACAGCAGTTAAATTCAGAGTTACAGTGCTACATACTTGTATCAAACGGTTACCTTCTCTTCACCTAAATGTTTCATGAATACTTCAAAAGTGTCTAGAGCTAAAACCATACTGAAGACACCAGACGGGAAACTTTGGAAAACTACATCAGCATAATGTAACTTTAACAAGGAGCTGAGCAGACTATATCATCCCCACATCTGGTGTCAGTCGAGGACACAACGTTCAGCGTGCTGCACTAGTGGTCCTCCCTGAACAGAAACACTCACATATCTTCGTCAGTTTTTGACCTGTGGTTGTCTGAAGAGCAATGCGACTTTAACTACTAGGATGCTGCCATAGTCTCCAAACCATTCAGTATCTCACCGAATTCCGGGAAGCTGGCGGAGCATTCAGCGTTTCCATTTGTTGCCTCAGTCTGTGTATGTTTTATGTTTTCCTTGCGATTCATTTCCAACAGCGTCAGTGAAACAAAGTGGCGTGTCGAATATCCAGCTCCCGTTGTTGGTTAACATACAAACCATCAAAATAAAAAGAGAATTTCTCTCAATATTTTTTACTCTTGGATTTCCAAATCCGGCCGACTAAATTTCTTTTTTTTTTACAATGTTTCTCTTTAGTAACATTCTGACATATGGTTTCTTGCAGACACGAACACCTGATGTGAAGCATATGATGAAGTATATACGTAAACACAATCAACTGATTTCCTCCTAGCATTCATGAAGTAATATACTGGTGATGAGGTTTGCTAGCGCTGTCGGTAATTTCATATCCCTGAAAGATACGAGCATACGAATGTTGATGATCCAAGAAGCTTATGAATACTTAAACATGATTATTATTAAAGTTGCTTAAAGGTATCCTCTACGACCGTTAGGGGTAAGCGGGATTGGTACCTAGCCACTTGTGACACAACACACACACACACACACACACACACACACACACATTTAGGCTCCAGAGATATATTTTCTAGAAACAATTTACACTTTCTAGTATATTTACGCAAAACATAAGTAAAAATGTCCTTCTCTTCTGTTTCTCCATCTTATCTTCAGAAACTTTCCTCTTCTTGTCCCTTGGTAACCAACAAAGAGTCGTACTAAATGGTGGAGGGAAGACAAAAAATGTTTGTAAAAAGAATTTGTCAATAGTGATTGTATCACGTCTGTATATGTCTTAGAATACCGTTTCATGAGACGACACCATATGACGACGCAGCTGGTGACTGTCAGGTGAAGTAAGGTGGTGGAGTTAGTAGTAAGGAAGTCTGGGAGGTGAGTAATGAAGAGGTTAGTTCGTGGTGGTGGTGTTGCAAGATGAGGAGGTGAACCAAGCAATGTGAGATCTGCTGAGGTGGTAGTAACCGCTGAGGAGAGCACAGGGGTGTGCTGCAGTGACTAACGTTATTTCAGCATCGGTTTAATGCATGAAGTTTTGGTACTTAAAGGCAAAAACTAAGCCACATGATGGAAAGGAGAAAGGAAGAAGCTGGGAGGCACTGGAACACTAGAAAAGAATCATGATATGAGCTAAAATTGAAAATGATGAAACAGAGAAGAAGTAAGTGAAACACATAAAACAAGATGTTATCATGAAGAGTGAAGTTTCATGCATCTCCTATTATAATGATATCATCTAATTCTAAAGTAAATGCTTAAGTCGCTGGGGTGTGGGAAGAAAGAATTTGAAGGCTTAAAAGACTCGAAAAACGGGTGAATGTTAGGTAAGTAGAGGGAGAACGTTCAGAGGAATAAGACGTAAGGGAAATATCACCTAAAGTAATCGTTCAGGAAGTACATGAAACTGAATTCAGTTCATAATAAATCACTTGACTTGATCAGAGATAAGATAAAGAACGTCAAGATAATATTTACAAGAAATATGAAAGCAAACTACACAATAAACGCTGGTGACAATGTGTCTCAAGGAACAGGAGAAATCAAGACAACGTAATGTGTTTATAGAACAAAGGCGATGCATAATGTAGGTGGACTGATTAGTACTGAAAGGTATAAGGAGCTGAGAATGATGTATTCTGTGATTCAGCAGTCCAGTGTTCATGATATAAGAGATTCACTGATATAATACAGTTCTGAATAACTCTAATCCGAATATATATCTTCGAATGCAGAATTAAGCCATAAATAATCGTGGTATTATAAGGAGGAGATTAGATATAGATATTGAAGGCGATATTTTATGTTCTACTATCTTCTTGTGGTAACGATGCGCCATTAATCATCGTAAATGACCATTCAGGGACTTGTATATCTCTTCAGGGACGCAAATGACCCTCGAGAGGCTTGTAAAAGGAATGAGAGCGACGATTCTATTGATGAGACGCATTGATAGTATTTTTCAGATGTAATCATCACAATGTAAATGCTATTGCATTACACTTATCACAGACCGTAGTAATGTTTATCATGATTTATTGTTTGTAGCATAAAAGTAATCTAGGCAGAGTGATGCAGACCAACAGGAGTATTCGCTTTTGCATTATATTCTTATAACAAACAACTTCATCCAGCAGACTGGATAATGTTGTTCTTTAAAGGTAGTGATACGTACTACTTGACCAGAACAGCCTAGTAAACATAGGTTACTATCATATGATTCCTGTGAGTATCATATTTGCCAAAGCCATAGAAAAGGGGAGATGATAAGAATGAGACAGTTCAGAAAAAAATGTGCACAAAAAAATGCTTCTTCAGTCAATAGAATATTTGTTGTCATATTTTCCATATAGTATGTTGTCACGATACGTTCCAAACATTCAAGATGAGAAATGCTGAAGCTGCAGGTTTCTGTCATTCATCTGTAGTGGAAGTTTCTTCTTTAATGCTGGAGATATTTCAGGATTCTGGTTCAGAAACGCTTTACAGCAGGACAAGTTAGCAATGGAGCCACAGCAATTGCATGTTGTGGGTCAAGATATTGCATGGTAAGTTAATGGATCTGCTTCATGGCTGCAGAAATAGAGATATCAAACATTTATGCTTTATATGTTACTGACAGATTCATGATTCACAGGTATAGAACAATCGGGAAGAAACTTTTAGAAAGATCTAGGTGACTAGAGATGAACTGTAGTGATCATTCCTGGCTGTTGACTGGAGGGACGGGTTTTGGGAGCAAAGGATTTTCTTAGAGGAGTTTCTTGGAGGGTTTCCGGACACGCTGTGAACAACAGAGTGTTTGGAACGTAGAATATAAGAAGGTTACAGATTCTAGGAGGTAACTCAGGCGCTATCATAAGGAACGTTATGTTGGTAGATTTAACACAGCAGGTAAATACTCCTGCTTCATGCAGTATGATACTAAATTAAAAGGTGACTTTTTAGTTGGTGTCAGTTGGTTGGTTGGTTATTTGGACATTAGTCCTGTCAACTCCCAAGGTCATTAAGGCTGTCAGCAATAAGTACAGCCAGCAATCGAAAAATCGTGAACACCAGGTGTTCCAGATAATTCCAGAACATTACATACTCTTACTTAGTTGTCATCTTACCCGACGCACTGAATCTTATTTCAAGAAAAGAACTCGAAAAAATCTAATTCGTGGGTATGTTGAATGGATGGCGATGAACTTTTAAAAGTTCTGTTTTATTAATCAAAAGAGGCAAGATGTGTAGAGCGCCAAAAAGAAAGTGTCAATTTCCAGAAAGAATTCTAATGGGAAGCAGACATAAATTCCCTGAGGACAAGCAGCCGTCAGATTAGAGTAAAGCATCCAATATCGCTGAGAAATTATAGAGATTTGTCACATTTATCGCCACCTTTTTATCTACATGCAATAAATACTCGTAGATGATTTAAAAGAGCTGGGAGGTTTCCCTACAAAGGAGAGTAAAGTGGTGTGGAAAATAACGAGGCCATACATAAAGCTTTTAGGAGACGTGCATAATTCTCTGCTCACTTGGTCTTTGTAGTATAATCCTCCTCAACACACTGATCTTGAGATTTCCCAATGAATATGTAGATTAGATTTAAGCTAAAGATCTAGCACTAGATCTTCTCAAACTTCTATGAAGCAAAAATCTTAAATACAATGAATTATTTCAATTTACATATGGAAATATTGATGATACAAAATGCAAACTGAAATAGATGCACGAGTCAGAATTAGTGTTTGTTACAATGAGTCAAAGGAATGATAAAATATACAAAAGACAATTTTGTATTTGATTATATATGATAGTTGTAGGTTGGTAGTAATTAGATTTGCACAATTGAAAGATGAGAGAATCCATAAAGTTGTTTAAAAGTAGAGGTTCTTAAAACCATGCGAGAAAACGTTTTCTGAAATTCTAACACAAGTTACAACCTTTAGCACTGTATCCTAGGCGAAGAGTCAGCTGACTGATGATACATATTTCGTTATCGAGACAGTGATGTACACACACGATACAAGAGATTAGACAGATAGTGCTAAACATGCATCATATATAATACATGATGGAAGGAAAAAATATTTTTTAGTGTAAAACGCATTTGCTCACACACACACACACACACACACACACACACACACACACACACACACACACACACACACACACACACAAATACCAAGGTCATGAAGGAGGCAAGGAGGAGGAGGACTGCATCAGTTAACAGGAAGACCTCAACTAAGTCCGAAGTTCGTCTGACACTTGGTTAGGGAAACTCCATCTTATTAAGAGCAGAGTAGTGATGGTGGGAAGACGACCGCGATAAGTGAATTATCTAGCAGGATGATAACTGCAAGAATCTGTAGGATAGGGACATAGGAGCCGACATTGTGATTAACCTGTGGCCAAAACCTCAGAATAGGAGCACAGACCATCTGCCGGCAGTACTAGAACTGCATTATAGAACATCAATAAGGAAATATTCATCAAAATTTTTGCAGCCTGTATTAGGCCAATATTTGATTCTCTAGTTTGTCCGGAGTTAGAGAAGCACAAAGAACTACAGTAATGGAGAAGGTGCAGCGGAGGGCAAGGAAACTGATACTTGACCTAAGAGATCCATGTTAGAGTAAGAGGTTAGAGGCCCTTGAGATATCCAGCGTGAATGAGAGAAGAGTAATGAGTGACTTGATCACAAACTTGAAGTTATATACTAGTTTGACGACGTCATCAGTGAATATTTCTTAGAATTATATGCACATAGTATAACAGAGACCATACCGTGAAATTACGCAAGAAATGTGTTGAAGAAAATGTAAAGAGGAACTGTTGCAATTTAAGAGTTAGAGGTAAATCTAAAAAGATTTTGTCAGGAAACTATGAATGCGAGCAGCTTAGGTGAATATAAAAAGTTATATGATGATAGAAGTCAAAGAATTAGGGTTCCACGAGAGTAAAACTCCCTCCCCATGCAGTACAAATAGTTAATTTACATTAATGTGGATACGTCCAGACATTAAAACAAATAGACAAATACACAAATAACAATAGAATTTCTTCTGTGTTGAGCAGACGTGCAGCCTTGCTGCTGTAGCAATTTTTCAATGACAACCTGACGACAGTCTCGGGGGAACATGTAAGTGCCTGAGGAGGATGTTGCGATACACTATTGTATCAAGAAAAGTTATTGCTGGCACTATCAAATTCAACTTCGACATTAACAAACAAGAAACGTAAGGAAAAATTCTAGGGACGTCAGATGTTGGAAAAGATCCTTCTGTTTATTCTGGTAGTAGTGAAGTTAACGTGGCTGCCGTTAATTAGTGTCTTAATAAGACATATTTAGATTTGACTCTGATCATTTAATTCTATACATCAAATAGAGCCTTTCAGTTTAGCCAAGACGGCGGAACTTTAAACGTGATCGGCAAAGAACTCACCAGGAATGTGAAACATACGATTTTATAACTAGAGGAAACAGGACACTGGCCAAATACATAGTGAGAGTATATGCGGTCATTGAATTGATCTTAATATCTGAAGGTGCTAAAGGTTGATCTGTTGGTGGATGTAGCTTGACGATGACGGCCTTAATGGCTCTGGCAGATGACAGGCTCAAAGTCCAAACAGCTAACAAGCCAACGAGGACACAGCACTACTGTCAACACAGACGAAGTAAATCACAACCTCTGCAGGGAGTCGGTGAGGTATATGGTAGAACTCCTATTTGAGGGTAGAGAGGGTGGCGGCAGTAGAACTCCGGGTACAGGGTTGGTAGATACAGTAGAACACTCAGGTTAGAGTACAGGAGTGATAGATACATAACACCCGGGTGAGGGTACATGGGTGGCAGATACATGATGACCCTCAGGACATGGGTGGTAGATATATTAGAACACCAATGTGAGGTATAGGGGTGGTAGATGCAGTAGATCCAAGTGAGGGCACTGGGGTGACGGTACAGTAGAACACCCAGTGAGGGTACAGGGACCGTGGAATATCATAAAGAGTGCAAGAGCAATTAAAGTGAGACAGAAGTGAGTTATGTTCCAGTAGTTGGCTTAAGTGTGTTTGGATGGAAGTGTTATGGAGTTTATTAGAAGCGCTATAGCCAAGAATTAAATCACAGGGAAGCTACATGAAAGAATATTGTAAAGAAATGTTTTTATAGACTAGAGCAGGGATATGACTTCAGCTATTCTGGATGAATACTTACTGGAGCTGGAGAAATGGATGCTGAGGCAGTGGAGATGGAGGAATGGATGCTGAGACACTGGAGATGGAGGAATGGATGCTGAGACAGTGGAGTTGGGAAAGGCGGAGAAAAGGTTAAAACTTTGAGGAAAGTTATGAGACATAAGAACCGAAGTGGTAAGAGTGGTGAAGCCTGTTGGAAGGAATAGTTCAGCCAACTTTGAGGTGCGGGACGAGTGTGAGAGGTGAGAGTGGATTTTCTGATATTAAGTGAGGGTATAAAAAATGGATCTAACTGGGATTGGGAGTACGAGAGGGTGCTAGAGCCCAGAGAACAAAAAGTGGATTAAAAGAAATGTTTCTCTGAGACAGCTTATGCATACAAAAAGATGGATGTTGACAGTTTGACGAACTTTGTCAAGTGAGAGGAATGACAGAAAAAACGGAACTTAGAGGCAGGTGGAAGCACAGCGTGAGACAGAGAGTGGACGAGAGTGACGTCATCATACTAGGGTGTCTGCAGCCCACCGTGAACAGGAAGGTCTCATGTAGGAGATTACTAATGGTCTACCCTGCTGGCTACTGCCAGAAATGCAATGCGATACAGATAAAGAAATCAAGATTGCTCATAATCATAGCAATAATAGGGATAAAACTATCTCTGATAATGAGAGCGTTGATAATTTTTTTGTTGGGGGTTCCAGTCAGGGACCAAAAGTCTACATCAAGGCCAAGCATCAACTAAGATAGAGGATCATGAAAAGGAAAAAGAAGAGGCAAGGGAAAGCATTACGAAGTTCGGTGGAAATGAAAAACCTGTCTTTTTGAAACGTGCCAGGTCATAGTTATTGGGAAAGACATGAGAAGGAAGAAAGTTCCAAAGCTCCTAGGTGAAGGGAAAGAAACAGTCATCAAAACGGCCCACCACTGAGTTGCCAAGGGCCACACAGTAATCACGTGACGCAACATTGCCCTTAGCTAAGGACCAGAGAGACTTATTAGTAGATGACAAGGAGAGGTTATCGCACTGTCTGTGAGTGAAGGAACGCTTTGTCTCACAGATAGTGTAATTACAGTGATCACAGGCAGTGATAAATACCGAATGGGAGTCAGAGAAAGGAGAGTTTTCCAAGCCCGATACGTTGATTCCTTGCCTGAATGACCTCAGAAGAGGAACGGTTGAACCATGGACTGGAAGACATTATAAAGGAAGCGAAGATGATAATTTCACAATACTAGAAAAATAACAAACAACCACAAAAAATTACGCATACCAAAAGTACAAAATCACCAGAAGATAAACTATATAAATTTTTCATTATATCTAGACAGCGTCACAAGCAGCAGTTCCTGGTGAATATTCACGGATAAAAGTTTTTACAGACCAAATATTTTCCAAAATGACCAGGTAATTATCGACCATTTTCATGCAACACCAGCAAATTCCCTCTCAGTATGAATGCTAATCACGCTGCGAGAGCGAAGAAATGTATTTTGGGGTGACGTTATGGGATGAGACTGCTCGCGTTACACGTACCATTTAAACTCTTAATTCGTTCAGGAAAGAAGAAAAACATATTTCTTTTTCTCTTAAGCATATCACTGTACATAGTTACTCCAGAACATGTAACGCCTCTGTTATGGTGACTGGCCAATCTTTACTGAAGGTACTCAGTAATGAGGAGGTGATAACAAGTAGTGGTGGTGTGAGAAGGGGATTCTTATTAACCTAAACGGTATGCCTGCATCTCTGACGAATAGTATATTTGCTGGAAACTGAAAACATAAACCTTTGACACACACACACACACACACACACACACACACACACACACACACACACACACACATACACATACATATTCACACATTCACAAACACAGAGTCATGCTTATCCATGAGCACATACACATTCGCAGACAGACAGACAAATGATCCCCACGAGAGTAAAAATCCCACACCGTACAGTAGAAATATGAATAATTACGCACACACTTGCACTAACACTTTGATAGACTATCTAAAACATGCAAACGCACACAGACATTCAGAGAAATACAAATATACAGAGACATATAAATGCAAACAAAAAAGAAACAAACATACGTGCACATTGCTATATACAAATCCAAGACACATAAGCACAAACATAAACATACATAGAGACAGACACAAACTGAGGTCCACATTTGTGTCTACATTAATCATTCTGCACATCTTATGGTTTTCTTTTTCGTTTGCCTTTCCTCTGAGGGTCATATTGCATATTTAGTTAGAACAACACATGACACAGGCAAGCCCCTGATGCAGTCCCACCGACCAACAGTTTCGGGAAATTTCAAGTTGAAAAATTGCTGTGCTTGTGAGGCCATACATTTGGTTCAGTCCGACAGGAAAGGAAATTGGGTAATGCCAGATAAGATGACAAATGGAAATGAAAAGTAATATATAAACGATCGACCTATGATGGACAGTTTCAGCCAGTGACATTTAGTCATATGGATTCCAGACATGCAAGAGACGTCCTGTGGGTGCGGTGACCGACCCATGATGCTCTCCATCTTCAACTGGTCTGTGAGTTTATGTATAATACATCTCTCCCTCTCATGCAGCTATCTCAAATGTCTGCCATGCTGGAACGACAGATATTCAACGGTGGTTCTCCGCCAAATTCCGAGAAATACAATTTTATGATGTATGCATTAGTAATGGTAGATACAGTTTATGATGTATGCATTAGTAATGGTAGATACAGTTTATGATGTATGCATTGGTAATGGTAGATACAATTTATGATGTATGCATTAGTAATGGTAGATACAGTTTATGATGTATGCATTAGTAATGGTAGATACAATTTATGATGTATGCATTAGTAATGGTAGATACAGTTTATGAAGTATGCATTAGTAATGGTAGATACAGTTTATGATGTATGCATTAGTAATGGTAGATACAGTTTATGAAGTATGCATTAGTAATGGTAGATGCAGTTTATGATGTATGCATTAGTAATGGTAGATACAGCAAGATGTGGAATGGATTTCCCTTGTGTGTAGAGTTTATCATCCTTTATTATTTATATTCTCCAGTTAAGTTTTGTCCGACGGGTTTGAAAGGTAAAGACTTACACATACTTTTTGAATAAGATTTATGTATCATGACGGGAT
>JAUTXX010506553.1:0-21478 GCA_032273605.1 Panulirus laevicauda | reverse complement strand
TGACACCGTAGTGAGTGCTCAGCCAGTGTCCCTTGTCACTGATGCCTAGTGCAATGTCATTCGTGTGCATCATCAGCTAAAAAGTATCTATGTCAACAAGCTAGTCTGTAAATTAGTGAAAATAGAAAATAATGAAACATATATAATACTGATTCTGCCGAAAAAATGATCTTGTAATGAGAAATGTTAATTATGCCGTAAAATTGATATATGTTGGTCAGCTGCAACACTTAGTTTTTACTTGAAATCACAGGAATGAAAACCTGTCATTTTGCATGGAACTTTTTTAGTGGTGTTATATGTGTGCTAATACCTTGTACATTTTTATGTATATAAGAGATTTAATACACTGTAGTATTGGCAATTTTATTGTTTTCATTACTTCTTTGCTAATGATAAGAAAATGAGGAATCACTGAAAACATATTCATAGAATTCATAAGCGTATGTTCTTTATTCTTTCGAATGAGTCCTGATTTCTCTTATTGGAGAAGTCAAAAGCTTATGTTCTCAATTCTTTTGAACGAATTCTGATTTATCTTATCTGAATTTATGAGAATATGGTTACTTATTTGTGCATATGAGATGGGAATTGTATGTTAATCAGACACTGTCTCTTAAATTGTCTGTACTCCTGTAATATGCTTTTAAAATTTTGATGCTGTCCACATTCCACTCTGTTACCATGAAAATATATCAATGCCCCTTTTACTAAATTGTTTCTCATATCTTTCAACGCTTTTTTAACTATTTATTTATTTATTTTACTTTGCCGCTGTCTCCCATGTTAGCGAGGTAGTGCAGGGAAACAGATGAAAGAATGGCCCAACCCACCCAAATACATATGTATATACATACACGTCCACACATGCAAATATACATACCTATACATCTCAACATATACATATATATATATATACACACAGACATATACATATATACACATGTACATAATTCATACCGTCTGCCTTTATTCATTCCCATCGCCACCCCACCACACATGAAATAACAACCCCCTCCCCCCACATGTGCGCAAGGTAGTGCTAGGAAAAGACAACAAAGGCCACATTCGTTAGTGATGACAAACGAGAAGGCGACTAAAGGGGACAGGAGTGGGGGGCTGGAAACCCTCCCCTCCTTGTATTTTAACTTTCTAAAAGGGGAAGAATTATGAAAAACATAGACAAAAAGACATTTTTATTAGTCTTTCTTGAATTTCTACAAACTCAAGCAAATACACACATCATCGTAATGTCAAATGCTTTGGAAAACAATATCAAGTTCCTTACAATGTTGCTAAATCCAAATATTTTGAAACTGTTTTCATAGTTTGCAAAATTCACCTTGGAACTGAACTCATGAGCATGACATACTTCCTGCAATTCAGGAGAGGTTGGGCTGGATGTCAAGTTTTACAGTTGCACTAGTCTTGTCTGCACTTGAGATACCGTGTTGTAACTTTGTCTTGCTCCCTGAAAATAAACAGTTAGCCTTTGAGGTGTTTAATTTAGGTCTTTTGGAAGTACTTCTAGTGGGCTGCTAAACTGTGGCAAGAGTAGTGGTGGCAGAGAGTATGAGAGATGGAGGCAGTGGCTACTGTTCACGATGTGACAGATGACACGGGTGGTTGTAGAAGTGGTAAATACTGTATTGATGATGATGGTGGCAAACAGGAATGGTTGCAGGGTTGGTGTTATTGTTGGCTTAAAAAGTGACTGATAAAGGGGTGGTAGAAGTGGGGATAGTGGTGAGGGGAAAGGTGGTGGCTCAAGTGGTTGAAATGGTGGTCATGGTGATGGCAGCACAAAATATTTTAGCATTGGTGATAATGGTTGTGCTGTGGAGGCTGCAAATGGGGTGGCAAGAATGGAAAGGGTGGTAGATGTAGTGATGAAAAACAAGATAGCTGCCTGAGCGGAGGCAGAGGTGGTGGTAGTAATAGTGGAACAGGGGAGGGAAAAGGAGGTGGAAGAGCTGACAACAGAAGAGGTGCTGAAAGAAATGGTGAAAAGGAGATGGATGATGGGATGACATGGGTGGTGGAATGTTAAGTTTTAAAAGTGGGTTATACATATGTATACGAAAGAAAAATACTCATAACATCTGTTATGATTAATACTAAAGAAAAAAAGAGGCAATCTTTAATGCCTGCTACTCGATGAATTTCTTTAAATCTTAAAACTTTTACTACTGGCTGCTCTACTACATACTACCAAGATTCACCTAATTCAGTGGAAATCATGGGGATTACACAAAAGACATCTGGCCATAAAAGGAGTATCACTTTTATGCACCACTAGAGGACAAAGAGCTTAACATACATCTTCATGTAAACTAAAAATTCAAATGATTACAAGGTGAAAAATCCTCTCTCTCTCTCTCTCTATAAGCTAAATTTTGTTTCTTGCATAGCAAAAGTCCAATGAGAATCTTAACGTTATCTGTGGGCGAAGAAGGCTAGTAGATCACAGTCATGCAGGACTGCACAATGACTAATCATAAAATGTTAATCAACAGATGGGACTTTATGAGAAAGCATTCCATAAATTTCAGTATTTTAGCAGTAATTGGTACTTCCTGTAGAAAGCTTAAACACTAGTATTCCCAATCCATTAACCAAAGGAAAAATTGGAAAAATAAAAAACTTACATAACATGGACAACAGCACCCCAACCAGACAGTGCATCACGATCAAAAGCATTAACAAGCGACTGACTGATGCATTCAAAGAGATCATCTGGGCTCATATCTTCACGCCAAGTAGTTTCACACATGCCTGAAAAATGTGGAGGAAATAAGTTATAGCGTGCCAAGACGGAAAAAATAAAAAAATTCTCTTAAAAAAGTCTTGCCTTTTGTATGCTCTCTCTCTAAATTCTAATTAATATACATCTCCCTTCCATCAACAAACACATGCTTTTTTATGCTATGATTTACTGATAGCCACTATTTCAGTCTTATCTTGCCACTTTCTGGGGCTAAACTTGAGGTTCTTTTCCACTAAAAACGAAGAATTGTATTCTCAATCTAAAGGCAAAAATTCCCAATACAATCTATAGATCTCTGACACCCATTCCTTTTGGGTTTTTATTAAAGGGGGTGGCCATAGGAAAGAGTCTCCATGTCTGGTGAATGCCACTGCTGCTTCTTAGCCTTTAGTCCCTCACTCTTAACAGAACATTATCATTAGAGGCTCCAACCTAATGATCTTACCGACTACTTCCGCCTAATGTTCCTGACATATGTTCCAACCTACCAATTCTACCTAATGCTCCAAGCTAACATTCCTATCTACTAATTCTATTGAGTGTTACAACTTACAACTTCTATCTTCTGCTCCAAACATTTTGCCAAAAGGCAGGGCAAGCACATGTGCTCACTACAGGAAAAACGTACTGTATTTACATTTCACATATGACATACCATAAAGGGACTCTGAGCAGGTTCCAGAAACAACAAAGTCTGAAGGTTCACATGGGCAACCAATTAGATCAAGAGCACAGATATATGGTTCTTTGGTGTTTGGATTCAGCCCTGCAATAACAGGCTCCACAAAGTATGGCCCGAACCTCCTCTCATACAGCAGATTCTGGACCATTGCCATCAAAGTCTGGGGCTTCATACGCCGTCCCTCTCTGCAAAAACAAAATTGACTATTATCAATATATATATATATACATATATACACTTTTTTCTTTTTATAAATATTTACCATTTCCCGCATCAGTAAGGCAGCGTCAAGAACAGAGGACTGACCTTTAAAGGGAACATCCTCACTTGGACCCTTTCTCTGTGTCTTCTTTTGGAAAAGTAAAACTAGAGGGGAGGATTTTCAGTTCCCTGCTCCCACCCCTTTTAGTTGCCTTTTACAACAAGCAGGGAATATGTGGGAATCCTTTGTTAAAGTCTTTTCGATAATGTTACTTCGCAGTTGTTATTCAATTATTATGATCAGTCCTTGAATACAGCTGCTGACATTTCGGTGTAACTTTCTTCTAAGAAATGATGATGGTGTACTATTTACTACTACTGACAAAGGAAAGAGTAGTACTTCTGAAATCAATGGATAAAAACAAAGAACAAAAGAAAGAAAACTGTCCATAAAAAACAACAAAGAACAATAACCTTAAAAGTGAATTTAGATATATTCAAACATTCTTAAGTCCTTAATTACAGTTTCTTGAATAAAACTATTTTGTAGGTACAGTGTTTAAAAATTATATTAAGCCCTTGATTCACACTTCCATTGTTTCGATGTCACTTCTTTCCGAGATGTGGCAACGCTTCACTTTTTACTAATGCTAACAAAAGAGCATTACCTATTGAAACACTTGGATAATCAAAAACACTAAACAAAGAAAATATAATTGCCTATGAATCTCTTGAATGAAAAACAAAGAAAAAAGTTAGACATGAAATTAGACATTATCAAACATTCCGAAGTCCTTGATTAGCTTTTTAAATAACACTGTTTTGCAATTACATTATTCAACAAGAATAACTAGTCATTGATTGATGATGCCATCATTGTCATGTCATTCATGCCCGTGATGCACCAACATTGTGATATATATTGATGCTGACAAAAGAAAAACTCTCTCTCTCCTATGGAGACATACACAACTTTAACTTTCCTATGGAGACATGCATAACTTTAAACTCATGAATACTAAAGATCTTCAACATTAAACAGGCAGTATAGTTAAGAATGTTTATGTTTACTGGATGTTTACCTTGAGTTATCTGCAATTTCTTTTCCTGATATATTTCTCATGGAAAAGTAATTTCATCTCAGTACCCTTTACTCTGTTTATCTCAGAAAATCTCAACACTGTTCCATCTATATTAGCTTTCCTTAACACTCCACCCTAGCACCCTTTTTATGAGGTTCCTGCAGCTGCACTACAAGTAGGAGCTTGGAAATGATGGACTTATCTGGAACAAGGAGTTCCTCCTTCCCATCCTTTGGTGATGACACAACCTCACTATAAGTGACTTCTCACACATGATCTCATCACTTGCATGTACTGTTAGATAACACCTAATATCTATCACTTTACTAATTCTAAGTAACTAGTTATCACAATCTGTACTTATATCAAATATATCTGAGTATGAATTTATCATAATCAATGCTTTTTCCTTCTACTCACTATACAAATTTTTAGCTCTGATGAAGTACTTTATAAATCAAATATATCATATTTTTCCCTTGTATGGAAAGCACACAACACAAAAATATCTGTCACCATTTATAAATACCATGTTTCACCCACCTCATTTCATACATCTTGATTCGAAACTGAAGTCTCTGGAGGACAGTCTGAGTGTCTGTGGCCAACCCAGGAAGACCAATATAGAGATGAGGCCCAAGCTCAAACACTCGCTACAAGTAAGGCTTATAGGTTACATTACATGAAAATAAATCATTCCAGTGATTCTTGCTGTTTTTCACTGAGCAGATGACTAATTTAATTAATGTTAGCTAGTCTTGTCAGATTAAGGGAATAATAAGTATCAGTATCACATTACTATATAACTCTTCCATTATTGCTGTCTGCAATAGCTAAGTAACACAAGTAAAACTCTGCTTATGACAATATTCAGTAACAAAGCTCCACATTCTTGGTTAATATGTTATGGTGTCAGTAGAGAATGTTAAAAACATTATAGGTGATTCAGTAAAAATAAAATGGACATGGAAGTTTATTGAAAAATTTGGCAGTATAGGCCAGGTCAGTACTAGAACAACAACTGAGAAAATAGTGAGAAAGGTGGGGATGGAGTATCTTATGGGGTAAATGGAATGATGAAGGACAGGTTGTAGAATGTGTCTGGAAGCACAGTGAGGAAAGCAATCTCCAAGAGACCGTGCAGGGCTTTTACAGGGTAGAATATTAATTACAAGAGGATAAAGAAACTGGTTTAAAGATATAATCAGACATATACCTTGCTACACAACCATGGTTATTCATATGAGATGGCGCAAGTATTTCTGGCTAGCAATGGCTGAAATGATATTGAAGTGGGAGGAACTGGAAGTCTGGGATGCTGTTATAAGTATAAAATACAGTGATAACTGCTGGATCAACAAAAGAACTGCAAGCATTAGTGAAGGAATTGGGAATGCCAGAAAAGAAACAACGAAATCAATATGAGTGTATGAGATTGTGTGACAAATGACCAAAAAGATAGTTCCAATGAAGTAGTTTACAATGCAACAAAAACAAATTAGAACAGTATTATAAACAGGTATATTACTGAAGATCTAAAGGATAATAATCAAGAAGAGTATATGAATGTTCAGCTGCTGTCACAAATGGTGCCAGACACACTCCTGTCTGTTACTGAAATGCCTCTTTAGTACAATAATGGCTACTAAAGTTTCAAGCAGCTTAATCAAAGTTCTGAGGAAAGAAGTGAGTTAATTATCAAGAATGATGCTGGGATGCTGGGAAAGGGGAGTGGAATACTGCATTATGATGGTCAAAGAATAATATTTATTATCGTGCTCTGGAGATATGGAGTTGCATAAAAGAATAAACAGGAAGAAAATTACACAAGGAACAAATATCTGATATAACTTTGTAGAAAGTGAGAATGTAAGTATGTTGGAAGAGTAAAACCATGGAGGAGAAAAAGATGAGTTTCCAAGATAATGAAGAATAAGGGATATGTTGGAGCCACCGTGCTACACAGCTGAGTATGTTCAATGTTCATTCTTTTTAATTCAATCTACTGTTACAAAAGGAAAATATCAGCACAATTTTATTACTCACCTCAAAGTCAGTTGAGATGGTCTGAGCCTGGACACCAAACCGCAGATCACAGGCTATTGCAACACAGTTCTTGCCCTTCATGGCAACCACACACCCACCATTGTAGGTTAAAATACTCTGAAAGAAGCAATCTTGTTAGAACTAAATTTCATTACGTTTTTCATTTGCAGAATATAAAAAGAAACATTGGGAATCATTTACAGTATTCACCTTACTCATATACCTTTGTAGATTCATCTGCTTTTCACAATGCAAAAAGTTGTTAAAATCACCGAGACATTCATTTATCTTGCAGGAACTTTCAAAGTTAAAATTAGCCATTTTTAAATGTGAAGCTGTTCAACAGAGATAATATTAGGAATCTCTTAAGGGGAAAGGTTATACACAATAAGCTGAACCATATCCTTATCTTAACAAACAAAAGAATTCCCCTTAGCAGTATTCAAAGACAACCATGATATACAAAAAGACCACAGTACTGCCATCTTCCTAACAAATGAGGTTCCCATTTAACATGTAGAGGAACCTCTGTTCCTTCATCAACATTGTTTTACAAATTAAGTCAACATATATGCTAAGAAATTATAAATAATAATAATCAGCAAAATAATCATTCAACTCCCATCAGACCTAAATCCTTTACATGTCAACTGAAGAATGCCAAGGTTAAATGTATTATCCAAAAGCACTATAGAAATAAAGCAATCCACAAAAAATCTTTCACACACCTCTCCTAAACTTTCATCCACATTATGTCACAATAAAAAAATCCTTCTCCAGAAATACAACAAATCCACCAACAACCTGGTTCAAGTCAATAATAATGAACCATTGCCTGTTAGGTGCAATGAGTGATCCAGAATCTCCGCGGCGACACAACCGGGTTGTAGACCTTATGCAATGTAACGGTACAACATATTTTACAAGTTTCACTAATGTTTACAGACATGGAGTCCCATTCAGCAGCCAGAAAAGGTATACTTCTACAGAAAATCATGGCTCCTTGAGGATATCAGGTGGTTTTCGAAATTCTAATGATTTTGTAAGATGAGCTTCACATACAGTTATTAACCCCTAATTTTACCTGATCATCATAACCCTCACTGATAGCACCTCAATTAAAGACGAAAATAATATATATGGCTCTAAGTACATGTTCTGCCACTTTCAATCTAATCCCTGGACTCAAGACTTTGGCTGCACCAAAATTACTCAACAAACAAAGCTAAAAAACGATGCGGAGCTGTACTGGACTTTAGCCAAGACAACTGAAAAAAGAATATTTCCAAGTTACTTTCGTGGTGCCCCTAAAATAAAAATTTACCATGCAAATAATGTTCCAGTAATAACATAGGTTCAATGGATATAAAATAATGATCGAAAACTAAACACTGAGTCACATTCGGAGAGATGGCGTTACAGGTTCCCCAATATCATATATGGAACAAGCAACATTATGAACCCTTAGCTAAATTCCACATCAAAAAAATTCAGTGTAAAGACATGTTCCTTTAGGTCTATTTTCAGCCTAAGATCTAATCATATAAGTTAGTACAACAAAATCTCTTACCATTGTCAAAATGAACGACAACCAACTAAGAAATTCGCTCCGTCACTAACATCAACACTTTGCTCTTACATCAAGCTTATATTTTGGATGATGATAAAACAACATAAATCTATGAAATTGATGAAAATTAATCAAAATGTCACTTATCTCAATATTTTGATATAAATTTTATAATTCATGAAGTCACATTTATTTTTATGAAGCTTGATTAAAAAAATCCTACATATTGCACTTAGGAACTAATCCCAAATCTTCCATATTATACCGGCATACAGAAACTTCGACTTTATTTAGTACTTTATATTATTATCCTTTTCGGGAAACTCAGTGGAATTTTTTATTCTTGACTTTAGAATAAAGTTATACGTATCATATGTTGCCTCTGCTTCGTAGAATATGTATATTGTGCATAACCTTCACAATAATGATAGTGATAACGATGATAATGTTAATAATAGTAACTACTACATAGATAATATTACCATATAAAATACTTAAGCTTTCTAAGAATATCCATGAGCACACCAAAGGAGAAACAAGCAATCACAGATATATTTTCTGCCGGGAGAGTTAGCTTGAAGTATATTAAGAGTCTTGTACATAATGACGGGGAATGTAGTCTTAGAATATTCATTATCACTATATAAGATGTTAAATAGAATTTCGTTGGCAGATGTGGCTTGAATTGGACAGCCTTAGCATAACAAAAGCCTGATTAAATATTTTTGTTTACTATTCCTTTCTTAATCCTTTCATATATGATATTAGATAAACGCATCCAAAAGTTACATATATATTTTTTGTATCGATTTCTTTAAAGTCAGCAATTTAAGGATATGCAAATGCAGACATGGGAATCAAGGCAAAAGTGCAAAGATTTGAAAAAAAAAGTGCTGAGCAAAATAAAACTAATTCTGAAAATAAACTATTGCATCAATAAGACCATAAGATTTTACTATACTATTAGGTGTAACATAGAAATTTCCGATTTGCAGAAATCCCTTTATATACACCATCGTTGCAATCATTTATTTACAAAATAAGCAACGTTCAACAACTTACCTTTGCAAACTTAGTGCTTGACGTATCATTCACTAGCATGGTTTGTATATAGTTTATTATTTGCAAAGACAATTCCAAAATCATGATGAGTTTGAATTAAGTAGTTAGGCATAATGACAAGGATAGATTTATCTTGTTCAGAGCTGCCTAGGGCTCTGCTGGTCACTGAATCCGTTAAGACCCTACCCCTCCTCAACTCCCTTCTTTATTGTAATTTAGTATCCCCTCATCTCTATCAGCTTTGTATATTTCCTTACCATGTTAGGGCATTGTTTAAAATTGGAGCATTATATGACATTAAGTAGTATTAAGGTGAAAATGAGGGCTAATTGATATACAAGCTGAAAATGCACTTGTAACTTAACAGAACCTATACAGATCTCACCACACCTTAGTTAGTTGTCGCAGTGATAGGATAAATATATGCATGATATATTCCTCTCTTTTCTGCTGGGATCGCATGACCCTTTCAGTGCTTATGTTTATTAACATTCAGCCCCATGTTGACGGTGCAGACTTATGAGTGTGCGTGGTGCATTTCAACTAGAATATTGAAAATCAGTATAGGTCTCGACTGCTAGGAGACTTAGATAAAGTGTCTAGAGTTTTTTTATAGTATATATTTATTATTGAGTTAAGATTCGAGTAAAGATGCAGAGAAAATGCAACTTTTCTTTAGCTTGTTCACAATAATGAATAATCACTAGCATTGTTTATCAGCAAAGATATGATAGGGAGAAGTTCATTTATGACTCGAACCTGTTAGTCATGAAATATGGAAATTTTTGTGAAGCTAGGCCCTTAGGATGTAGATGCATATCTCCTGAAAAATTTTGGAACTTTGATATGGGTTTACAGTTACACTTTAGTAAATTTCAAAGGAATTTTATGGTGAACTGATATATGTTACCCATTGTCTACCTTTTCTTACTCGTGAATATAATACATCAGTGAAAATGTTAAGAGGCCCAGGGAAAGGGAAAGCTTCAGGTCAGTTAGAGGTATCAGCTATTGAAATGGAAACCTCAGACTAACTGATACATATGTAGTCTACTTTTCTCATAATTATCTTTCTTTACAGAGTGTCACATTGCATACAGATGTTGGTGATGTCAAGATTGAACTCTTTTGTGAACAGTGTCCCAAGACATGTGAAAATTTCTTAGCCTTGTGTGCCTCGAATTATTATGATGGTTGTCTCTTTCACCGAAACATAAAGGTGATTTTTTTTAATCAATTTAGACAGTTTTAAACATCTGGCCCTCAGATGTATTGTTATTTTGTAAAACATTATTTGAGCAATCAGATTTGTATATTTGGAAATTTAGTATTTTTTACTTATTGTCAGACCTTTGAGCGTTTGAGACAAAACTGGCTCCTCTCTTTTCATCATATTTGTTCAAACTAACAAGTTAATACCAGGTATAGATTTTTTGGTTGTGATAATCATATCATTTACCTTTACATTTCTATTTCATTCAATTGATATACTATTGCAGGGTTTTATGATCCAGACTGGTGACCCAACTGGAACAGGAAAGGGAGGACAGTCAATCTGGGGAAAAAAGTTTGAAGATGAAGTAAGAGATGACTTGAAGGTAAATAATTTGCTTGGTTAGTCTTTCCATACTCAAAAGCATCTCCCCAGTTTATGTACATAGTGTACATAGATGGTCATATTAACTTTTCCCTCCTATCTTTGAGTTTCCTGCCTCTAGGGAACACCCACAGTACAGGGTAGTTGTATGACACTGATGGTCACAAATATCACCTCTCAGTCACCCACTTATTATCTTAGAATTCACATACCTCATTATTGTCATCATTTTAGAATCAAAGAAAATTTTTTCTTAATATTGATGTTTATATTTTTGATGGAAATAAGATTATTTTTTATTCATTCATGTATACAAAGTTCTTCCTGTGTAAATGATGTGTAAGAACATAGATAAGATGTATAATACAGTATATAGAGAAATGTATGAGTGAAAAGCATGTAAATGGTGTGTATATGTAGTGCAACATCACTCCTGGAAAAACCATAAAGATGGTGTATGAGTAAGTGTATATAGAGTGATATCTATTATTTTTCTTTATACTTGTTCAACATTTCCTACATGAGCAAAGTAGCGGTAGGAACAGACGAAGAAAAGGCTTCATTTGCTCACGTCCATTCCCTAGCTGTCATATGTAATTCATTGAAACCACAGCTCCCTATCCACAACTAGGCCCCACAAACCTTCCTGTGGTTTTCTCTTGCCGTTTCATAGGCCCTGCTTTAGTCCAATGACAACAGTTTGCCCCCAGTATACCACACTGCCCCAGTTCACTCTGTCCTGTGCACACCTTTCTCCCTCCTACACATTAAGGTCCTGAGTACTTCGAATTTCATTCACTTCATCCTTTTATGTCCTTCCTTCCATTATGCCAGGAAAAGAAAAGATGTAATTATCATATTCTTAGATAATGAGTGTACATGTCACTAAGCCAAGCCCTCTCCTGTCCACTAATCACCCACCCACACCATAGTAGTGGAAAAGTTCCGTACTTTTTGGATATTTCTTGAGTGATATATGTAGACATAATCTGTAAGGATTTTTTTTGTGAACACCGTGATGGAGTTTATGAATCTTGCCCACTGTTAGAGGGTCAAGGACTAACATTTGCTTTACAGAGAGGCTCCTCTTTTGTATTCTGAACTGATGGGACTGTATCTTCTCTCATTACATGAAAATGGAGCTGCCCTTTGAGGGAGTTCAAGTCTGTGTAATGTTTTTATAGGCTGCTAGAACAACAGAGATGCTTTGGTTTCTGCCTCTATTGTAAATTTCTTTTCCCCATGTGGTTATTCATTGGTCATTATAATCAGTTTGGTTCAACATATATGCTATGAAATACTGTATAGTTAGAACTGCTTCAGTTTATGCCCTACAGTGAAGTTCCCTTTGTAAGTACAGTATGTGCTGCATGTAATCAATTTCATCTCTCAATTAGCAATGGATTAGACTTAAACTTTCCAGAGTTGTTAAGAACATACTGAGATGTGCATGTGACATTCTGGTGCTGTAAAGATATCATCTTTATGATAAAGATTGTGTTGAACATAATTAGGCTTCCTAAACCTTTATTGTCACAAGTAAAAATGTATATGCATGCTTTAAACTTGACAGCTTGGTACTTCATTCAAAATAACTGTATTCACTGGCTCTCAGTTACAAAATGCTGAGGGGTATTCATGTTATTTCTACATGTTTATGTCTAGCTAATTTGATAGATACATCACTCTTTATATGTCTTGTTATGCAATGTTTTCCTCTCATTCACACCAACTCCACATACTTAGCTTCTTATCACAGTTTGCCTACACCAACATGTCATATCATCTTACCCCATTAATTCCTTAATGATTTCTTTCTACTTCTCATGAACTTCATCCTCTGTTACCATGAGTTACCCATTCTTGTTTAATAAATACTTGCTTTTCACTCATACCCTCTTGGTGCATCGGTTTACCTTAGATTTCAATGGTTATCATTATCTGTGTTCTTCATGATTTGTTGGTTTTTATTTCAGCATTCTGCCAGGGGCACAATATCCATGGCCAACAGTGGACCAAACACAAATGGATCACAGTTCTTTATCTCTTACAGTCCACAACCACACCTCGATCTAAAATATACTGTATTTGGAAAGTAAGTGCATCATTCAGTTCATTTGCTGCATTTTTGTTACATTTAGTAATGAGAATTCTTTTAGGGATTCGCACTCAACCTCCTTTAGTGGATGATGTGCACATATTCATTGATGAGGTCACTGATAGATCATGCATTTTCATCTTGTAGTATATGTATGCTCATAGAGTAGTAGATTTATCATATTTGAAAATCCTTAGGGAAGCATCTTAGAATGTGGAGACATTGGTTGGGACCATAGAGACTGAAGTGAGTTATAAAGTGGGAGAAGGATGCATGTAGGGGAGTGTAGAAGGAGAGGTCAGTGTCTGTTAGGGCTTTTCTTTTTATTCTTTTTTGGCTGAGACAGCACAGGCAACTGAGGCCCTAATCAAGATCCCATTAATGCTATATATACCCTAGCCTGAGCAAAGTACCCATTTTATCAACCAACCCTTATGAGTGGATGAACACCTGGGTTGACTGTGGACTAACTGCTGCAACCAGGATTCGAACCTAGGCACTCAACCTTGGGTGGCCTTTGAATACATTATGGTCAGGAATGCTAACCGCTACACCATGTAGGCCATTCCAGTTTGAAGGTATAGTTGTTCCAGTATCACCGTATGGATGCGAGTTTTAGGATCTGAATGCTGAAGAAAAGAAGAGGGTGGATATGTTGGAAATGAAATCTTTGAGTACATTATGTGGTGTGTGTTGAGCTGTTGGAGCTGCAGGACCTCCTGGAAAAGGGGTCCTGGAGCAACTCCAGGACCATTTCAAGAAAGAGGTCATGGGGCAATTGTGAATGAATAAATCAGCATATTACATATATATCCCTTGGGATAGGGGAGAAAGAATGCTGCCCAAACATCTTCTGTGTACTAGAAGGCGACAAAGAGGGGCGGGAGTGGGGTGCTGGAAATCCTTCCTTCCTGTATTTCTTTCCAAAAGAGGGAACAGATAAAAGAGCCAGATGAGAATCATTTTTTCTTTAAGGATCAGACTTCTGTTCTGGAAACTCCCTCACTCACATGTAAAACAGTCAATAAGTGTGAAAATATATATTACCTGTGTGGAGTTACTAGATTCTACTCCCATATGGCTATGCTCAAGTGAAAGGTCACCCTCACGGAGGTTGTATAATTGTCAATGGATGAAAAGGAGCACAATTTTGTTAAGAGAACTTTTCATTCCTAGGAGTCTGTCCTTTCCCTGCTATTGATTGTAGCACAGCTTTGAAGCTGCAGGAGCTCTGTAAAGGGGTCCTGGGATTACATGATTAACATTTAAGAAAATTGTATGTTGATCTCACTCCACAACCCTTTTTGTTGGGCTCCAGCAGCTTCAAGGCTGCATTCCAGTCAGGAATAGGAAAAGGATGGACTCCTTTTGAAGCAAGAATTTCCTTATTGACACTACCATATTTCATTTTTTGACAATGATACAGCCTCACTGAAGGTGACCTCACTCACAATGTAACTACATGCAGATGGAGTCCATTAACACACTCATGTTAAGGCGAAGTTTAGAGGGTAATTGTTTAGAGCTTGTCTAGTCACTGTGATATGCATATGTTTTGTTAATGTCTTGGCTGTCGGGAATAGGTGAGATCTTAAGGTGCAGGTTCATGAAACGTGAAGCGGGTGTAAGCTTTTTATGTCTACATGGAGTCTGGTGGTTGGCTATGAAATGGCGGGAGGGGGTCTATTGCTGTTGCAAAGAACCAAGTGCTGAGCATATTATGGTGAGATTGTTTAATAAGTATTTTGTTTTGTTGTGCAGGAGTTGAGTATTTGTTGGTCGTTAGGCAGCTTATGACAGTTGTTCATCTCTTACAATTGAATGTCCCACCTTAATTGAGGTCAACTGCTAGTTACAAAACTGATGTATTATTAATCTGGTGAATTTAAGTTATCTTGGCTGGTGATTGTTTTGGTGTGGTGAATATATCTTGGCTTAAGAATGGTTGTCATATGAGGATATGGCCACTTTGTTTAGTATTTTGACTGCTGATATGTGATCTGTTCTGCTTATTATGTAGACAATTCACTGAAATTTATAACATAGTTCATATGTTCATCATGCACAAAAATAAATATTTTCTATTAAAACCAGAATGTTGCTGATGTTTTATTTCAGAGTTATTGATGGTTTAGATGTTGTTGATGAACTGGAGAAACTACCTGTGAATCCTAAAAACTACAAACCTACCACTGAGACCAGGATAAATAACATAACAATCCATGCTAATCCATTAGCAGGATAATTGATAGTGAATCTTTATATATGACAAAAGTATTTTAGGGATACTCAGAATTTTGTAATAAGATGAACCTATAAAGCTTAGTCTTGCTGATCTGTTTGAAGCTGGAGAGTGAAAATTTATTTTTACTACTTTATTCCTTGTTATTTAATGATTTCCAAATTGGCAGGTTGATTATTGGTAGATCACACTAACACTGCAGCCATAAGCTAAGTTTAATGCCTACTACATATGACAGATGCTAAATCAATAGTCTAGAATAACTTTAATGTTATGTTCCCTTAATGTTTAATAGCTGTACTGAGCAATATACCCTTGAATTATTCTTAAAGAAGTTTGTGTAGGTGCCTCGTTTTAAGGATTTCACTTCTGTATGAAGGTGATGCTACCTGTTTGATGATGTATATCCTTTTCTGGCTTAAATCTTTTGAATACTATCCTAGATTTCTTTGTTGAATTTGTATTGTGTACAAAACCACATAATATCTTTATATATCGTGATGCAGCCAAATTTGTTTTCAGATAACAACATTAAGACTCATATTAGCCAGACATTTTTAAACATCATTTTATCATTTGAAGTGGACTTTTGTCTGTGACAGTGTAAAAAGAAATTACTTTATCACAAAGTATTACTCAGGGTTGTACCATTATTATTTATGACAAATTGAACAAACAGTGACAAAACATTAGTTTTCAGATAGCGATCTTGGACTACTTTCAAAGATTCCTCTAACATGTGTGTGGATTCCATGCTATATGATTACACTTGGGATTTTGTTTTAACTATATTTGCTTAGAGATAGTACCAGGTGATAATGTTAAAATTTATGAGCAGTTTTTCGTGCTACAGAGTTAGGTACATCTGTATAGAGTCCTGTGAAAGTGATCTGCATAAACTATAACCACTTTGTTACACATAAGCATATTATGAAGTCCTCAGTTTTCCCTCCACTTTTGATGCATATACCTTTCTAAGTCAGTATCTCGAGAAGAGTAAAACCAAACCATTTCAGCACACCTTCTTCAGCTCTCAACCATGCTTTTCTTATTACCACACCTCACACCACATATTGTCCTCAAGAAATTAATTTTCAACATATCCACCTTCTTCCAAACATTTTTATATAGGGTGCATGCCTTGCATCCATTCAGCATTACGAGGACTACCATACAATCAAGCATACCCATCTTTTCCCTGTCTGACAGTGACTTCTCTTTCCATGCTACTCAATGCACTCTGGACCTTTTCTCTCGTTCTAGCCCTATGATTCCTTTCTGCTTCTATAGTTTCATCTTTTGCCATATCCACTACCAAGTAACTAAAACTCTTTACTTCATCCATGCTCTCTACAATCAAACTAACACTGCAGTTGACATGTCTCTCCTCCCTACTAAACCTCATTACATAACTTGTATTTTTTTTTTTTTTTTCCAAAGGAAGGAACAGAGAAGGGGCCGGGTGAGGATGTTTCCTCAGAGGCCCAGTCCTCTGTTCTTAACGCTACCTCGCTGATGCGGGAAATGGCGAATAGTATGAAAGAAAGAAAGATAACTTGTATTTACTTAACTCTCAATATCCTCCTGTCTCATACCCTTCCAAACTCAGAGTCTGGCTTCTACAGTTTTTTACTTGAGTCTGCCACCATATCTGCAAACAGCAATAGCTGACTTGCATCCCAGCTACCCCTTTTTCCCCAACTTACTGCAGCCCTGCCTCTCTTTCTTCAGAATCCTTGCATTCTTCCATCACCACTTTAGCTATAAACAATTTAAAAACCATTGGGACATCACACATCCTTTATGTACATCTACCTTCACCTGGAACCACTCCCCCTCTGCTTTTCCTGCTTGCACACACCCCATACATTCTTGATAAAAGCTGTTCACTGTTAATCTCAGCATACTGGCAGGCTCAGAAAGAAGTGTTTGTCACAATTACATATATTACATTATTATGCATATGTAGTTCTTAACTTTTATTGCAGTTGTTGTACATGGTAGATTATTTTTACATAAGGATTTAAAGAATATTGAGAAACACTATTTTTGATTGTATTGGACTAGTATAAAGGCTATGAAGACAAGTATGGGGAAATGTAAGTATTATATAGAAAATTAAACCATCATCAGTTTTACGTATATCTGAACATTAACCTTTTTACTGCAGATTGTACATATGTGATCTTTCTTGTTTCCACATACTGCAGATGGTACAAATAGTGACTTTTGCTTTCTAAAACGCCAAGTGAAATGCTGGAACATTAGATGTTTGTAAATGTTGTCCATTGCCACTGATCATGTGTTGCCATTCTAGTAGATGGGTAGTTTTTCTCTTTTATAGATTAGTCATCCTCAGGATGTCTGAGGGAGCAGTTACAAAATTATGCTGCATAGGAGGAACTGGCAAATCTAGATAATATGAGTGATTTATTGGATACCTTAGTTCATATAAAATAGAAATCCAAATAAGTTCTATATCTAACAGAATCACCGACAATTTTTTTACAGTATATTGTAACAGAGGCAAGAAAAATGCATTAGTGCACTTGTATATCTGGCAGCTCTGATTAGGTTATGCCAGATAATGACATGCACCCTTTGATGCCTCTCAGCTATGGCATAAACAGTCGTTTCCGAATGGGATCTGTATTTTCTTATTTAGTACCCTTCTCATTTTGTAGGCAAAATATGAGAATTTTTTTCTTTAAATTATCAAAATTGATCAGGCATAGAGAAAGTGAATTTTGAATGTAGCAGTTTGCTATTTATTATTTAACTATTTTTGTGGTGTTTTTACAAGTTACACCCCACAGGAGTAATGAAATTTCTGTCTTGTTCAGTCTATAAATCTATTTTTCAGAAGCTTGTGGCAACGAATACAAATCTGTTAGGTTAGATTCATTAGATTAGGAGGTATAACACTGCTCACCAGAAAATCTCTGTGGGGCAGAAACTGTAAAGTTATTATTATTATTTTGTGTGTGTGTGTGTTTGTAAAGACTGACTGGTTTTGAAATTTCATACAACATTGCTTGCACAAGCAGATTGTTACACAACTTAAAATATTTTAGAAATCTAAAACTAACTAACAAAGTTGAGGGAATAGAATTTGACATTTGTTTACTCAGATCAAATGATAATTACGTTTCAATACAAGGAATTAAAAATGACTGTCACTTATGTTGATCGATCGTTTGACATTTGTAATTAATTAGCGGTAATTGCTTTTTATGACGTTTCGATGCGTTATTTTTAAAATATAATTTATAGGCAGTTTTTTGGGGTTTACTAAATGGATCTTTTGTTTGAGCTGTGTTCGGTGGGTATATAGACACTAGAGGCTGTATGTTTGTTTAACCATTTTCATACCGAATTCGGTAGTGGTGTCAGTGATTGCATAATCTTCAATTTACAAGGAGTCAATTATTTTTCAAATTTTTTGTTAGATGCTTGTCCTCAAGCTCATGCATTTCTTTGTATATGTGTGATTGACATAAAACTCGTATTTGTGTTTAATTTGGGATTCGATGTTAACATTTTACAAATTGGTTGAAAATCCAAGATTGTACATTATTGGTGATGATGTCTGAATTCAAACATGAATTTAGGGATACTGAATTGTAGAACAAATCGACGTTCATTCTTGTTATTCACTGTAAGGACGAACAACCATTTATTACACATGAGGAACTGTATATGATAGTTGAAAATCATGATGGCAAAGATATTCTTATAAAAAAAAGTAAGATTTCGAGTGAATACAACGTGTATTCAGACACTTTGTCCGGTAGTGTTTAGATTTTCATACTTATCCGCTGCTGTCAGATTAAACGGTGAAAAAAAAATTCCAGAATATAAGCTTATATCTTATCAGACACGAGTGTACCCTGTATATTGTAAATGTGTTTACTTTTTGTTTTGCTAAAGCCGTTCAACCAATGGGTGTAAGGAGGGCGGTTGCTGACATCTGAGTTGCACCAACTCCCTCCCAGTTGGACCGGGTACTATAGTGCTGGAGGATGGCAGTTATTGACAAGTCGAAGCAGTGGTCAACCTGCTTCAAGTGGAAGGACATAAAGTTAGAATGTAAATGACAAAGAAACAAAGTAAGTTTTATTAGTATTCAGTGTGGTTATAGATTAATAAGAAAGACTAATAAAGTCCCATTTTAAAAAGTTAACAACAGACGAATTCTTGTATAGGAAGATACAATGTTTGTCTCATATTTAGAGTAGATTAGGCCTAAGGAGACTGATATGATCACCTCAGCTGTAGTAACGTCATTGCCTCAAGTGTTAAGCTGTTAGTCGTCGGTTAGTGGGTCTTACACCATAACAGAAATAAAAAGACCTTTATCAGATATTCTTGATAAATTGATTTTGCGTTTAGATTTCTTAGTTATAATCTGTATATCGATGGAGTTGTGATATCACCTCAAATTTTGATGCACAGGAGGTAGGTAGATTCATTTGCTGATATTCGGTTCACTGTAAAGTCCTTGGTCATATGGGAGGTGTTCCAGGAGCAGCGAGAGCCTAGATCTAGCGTTATCTTTACAACCCCAGCGAGGAACGCTGAATTCGGTTTTGGGCGGGATATATTGGTATTTCTCCACGAGAAATACCAATGAAGGCAAATAATGTCGGTAGTAATCTGAAGCTAGGTATTTGTATATTTTTTATGTACCTATGGTGTTATGTTCAGTTAGTCTTGACGGTAAATTATCCCATATGTTAACAGTTGTATTGAAGAAAATGTACTTTGCCTCATTAGAAGAGAAACGTTTACATACGATTTTTTTTTTTTGTCTACGGCAACGAGTGAAGTCAGACTAAACCTGCATAGCTGCGTAAATCAAGATTGGTCAAAGCTATTGATCATTTTTAACACCAGCATCAAATCAAAACTTTCTCAAAAGGCATTTGTTTAAAAAGATGTTTTGTGTATTGCGGGGATATAGATAAATCGTCCTTATGAATGGATGAGAATAGTCGAGAGATGTACTTCCGAGGAGGAATAGGCTTGTTTCAAAGGGGTTTGTTTTTTTTTATCTTAACCAAAATGCACGAGTAGACTCACTGAGGAGCCAGCTAAATGACCAGTACCCAAATCGGTCTGTTGTAAACTGGTCGTAAACGAATAAGGTTGCAGTGTTAAAATGCAGACGCAAGTTTGAATATGCTACCTACCATGAACAAATCTTAACTGAAGAAGGCGTTCCCTTTTCCGAGTAGGCTAATCTTGAAATCACAACGTTGTCAGTTTTGCTCCTGAATTTGACGAATAAGATGCCGATTTTTCTCCAGAAGCTTCTTGCGTACTCCGTTTGGTATCTATAGTACCTATATGACAGGGGTAATACAACCCAGACTCCCAGAACATTGTAAATTACTCAAGCACTGAGTGACTTGATCCCTGACCAGTAGTAGTACATTGTGAGGAAATGATTTGTATCCTCGGATGCCATTGGATCATAAGGTATTATATTATTTATCGAGAAAGCGTTTTGGGAAGCAAATTCCTATAGGTGTGTTTTATAAGTTTTCAAGAACTTGAAATTCAGAAATGAATTCTTAAATGTTTTGGATCAGCGATCAGCTTGGACACTGGGGTTTAAATTCGACCAGTTTTCAAATGTATCTTTTTTCATTTATTTTTCTTTAAGGTTACAAATCTGAAATTCTTGCAAAGATGCCCGTGAAAAGCATTTAACATAGTAGCTAAACACATTTGTATATTACATTTAACAGAATTAGGTTTTAGTTTATTACAGAAACGTTCCTCATATATAGTTATGTACAAATCTAAATATTTACCACATGGATATAATATCTGGAATAGTATAATTGGATATTTGCAGTGGAAACGTATACTTAAAAACTACATATTAACTAAATGTGATTCTCACGTACTAGTTGACTGAAACACGTTTACGCAAGAAGGCAGATGTGCTAATGATAAGTTTCATGGCATATTTACCTCACCAATCATACTGCCTTAGATGAATCTCAGGGAAATTAATCCTCATGAAAAAAAATTGTCAGGCCGTACGAATGACATCCACTGAAGGTTATTTTCTAATACGTAAAATAAACGAGTAAAAGATATGAAACGGCATGAAGAGTAGT
>JAUTXX010506552.1:0-33635 GCA_032273605.1 Panulirus laevicauda | reverse complement strand
TCTTCTCTTTATTATTATCATTTTAATATGGGTTACATATACTTAGTTGCATCTCATAGACTGTCCCCATGGGCTCACTATTCCCACAGGTCACTGTTAATTAGGAAGTCTGAACACGTAAGAGCTGATCTGTTATTTGAATACGTTGTTGAATGGGTGTTGACGGACTCCAATTTAGCCTCTGCCAGTGCTACCTTAGGGAACACACTGCTCAACCGTTTCCCACCATTCACTAGTGTGTGTCATAGTATGTCATAAGACCATAAGGCCCACAGCACTATAGATGTATGTACTTATTTTTCTAATGCAACTGTATAGGGCACTTGATCTTCAATGAGTACCACGAAACGAAGAAAGACCCGATCTACTTCTTACCAATTCAGTCTGACAGGTGGTGGCCCCCTTACAAATGGAGCTTTCAGGTGATGAACCAATTCGTTATCTCTTTTCCGTTATACGTTTGGCACCTATTGCTTTTGTTCCAAATGATTAGTTATAAGATAATCTGAAACGACTATGGGTTAAAGGGAGTCATTATTGGCACATATGATGGACTGAATCTTCTTATAATCCTATGGGAGAAGCAAACTAGTACTTAGAAAATATAAGCATGATGGCATCTTTTCCAATGCTTTGGGCATGTGCGCCTCGGCAGCGAAATAAATGAATAAGTGAATGAAGAATTAATAGATTATAGGATCTTAAACAGACGATTAACTGCAATCAGACTTATTGAATACCGCTCTCTGCTTGTGTAAGTGGCGAGTCACGTCACTGGCAGCTGTGTAGCCAGACTGTAATTGATCGATGACGCTTGGGGCTGATCCAGCCCACATTAGTCCCACCCAAGTCTGCTCGTCCTTTGTCAACCGCAACTCATCTTAGGTCTCCCTTCACTCATCCTCCATGAACGCTTTGGCTATGGTGTCTGAAAGTGTTTGGATGTAATCAAGATGAGAAGAAAGGAGAAGTATATAATATGTTTGAGGAAAGAAACCTGAATGTTCTCTCTGTAAGTGAAGCAAAGCCAAAGCGTATGGGAAAAATGGTTGGTGAATGTCTTAGAGGTAAATGGGTAAAGTCAAAGGTTAGTGAGAGGGCGAGAGCTGAGGAAGGGGTAGTACTTCTGCTAAAGGAAGAGTTGTTGGAATGTACAAAAGAGTGCAAGGAGCTGACACGGGAAGCAGCTCTGACGAACAGCTGCAAAAATGAGTTTTTCAAACTATAAGAAAAATTCTCTTTCAGCTAACAAATGAGGATAACAACCAAGGGATATAACATCCTGGACTTAGTCTTTACAGATAATGTGGCTCTAATATGTGATAATGCTAATGTAAACATTCTATACAATGATCACAACCTAGCTGAAGTGAAAACAAGTTTGGATGCTAAACAGCCTAGCTAGAACACACTTAGCAGTGGAGCTTTTTTCAGTGGTTACAGTATTAGTAGTAAACGGGTACAGCCCATCAAAGGAAATCCTATCAAGTAAATTATCGGACATAAACCATAAACTAAAAGAGCCATATGAAACACAGGAAAATAAGAAAATAGAAAGCCATAATTGAAATATGAAATAACACAAAGTACTTCCTCTTACACTCGAAACGCAAATTCAGGACCACAAACTGTGTTGGCCCACTTAAAATAGTAAAAAGTATTTTCACAGACGACTGCCAAATGAGTGCGATTCTAAAAAAGCACTATGAATAAGTATCAAGGAACTAATAACCAGGTTAAAGATAAATAACGCAACAAACTTCTTCGTGAACAGTAATCCTCCAAGTGTACACATAGCAGTTATCACCATCTCAACACAGGATTTCGGGAGGGTCAATGAGAGCTTGCCCATGCGCTCAGTCCCAGGACTGGATTTGAAACTCAGTCTTCATAAAGAAGTGCAAGATATTCTTTAGCACGTGCAATAGCTATCCGCCAGAGAAAATCTGAACTCTGGCATTACTCCTGAGAGTCGGAAACTGACTTAAATCGTCTCACTCCACAAAGATGGAAGCAAAGCACTCGCAAAAAATTACTGACCCATAGTATTAATACCACATATCATCAAAATCTTCGAAAGAGTTATAAGAGGAAGGCTGAATAAATGTGTGGAAGTGATCAATCAACAATCACTTGCTTGACCACTATATAGGTTTATTGAAGCTCTGGAAAACAAAGGAACGCTGCGTGATTTACACACACCTTACAAAAGTATTTGCATAATGTGACCATAGTGTCACAGCACATAGAATGCGAAAGATGAGGATACCCACAAAAGCTAGATATACAACTTTTTAGCCAACAGATCACAACACGTAGTTACCATCAATCATGCCATTCCAGCACCTCCACTGCAAACAGCTGAGTACCCCTCCTATTCCCTATTCTTATATCTGACATTGACGCAAACACGAGCCACAGTTTTGTATCATGCTTTGTGGATGATACGAGAACGAGTAGGAAAATTACATTATTAGAAGATGCCGAAAGGCTACAAAAAAGAGACATAAACGAGGTCCTTAACTGAGCAACGGGGAACAACATGCTTTTCAAAGGAGATAAATTTCAACCCCTCTGGAATAGGGAAAATGAACGAATAAAAAACAACACAGAATACTGGAAAGTCACAGACACTACCATAAACCAGATGCATACAGTGAAAGACTTTAGAGTTATGATGTCTAATGATCTAACCTGCAGGTAATCACAACACAAAACTGATTGCCTCATACAGAAGGACGTTAGGTGGATCTAATGGACCTTCAAGACACAGGACGAAAAACCAATGATTATATCATTCAAAGCACTAATTCTTTCATGAATTGAATATTGTTGTGCTCTAACAGTACACTAAAAAGTGGGCAAAATTGCAGATTTAGAAAGTGTCCACAGACATTTCACAGCCCATATCGTGATAAAGAAACTAAATTACAGGGAACGACTAAAATCACAGAGGCTAAACTCCAAGGAGTTCAGACGGGAGTAGTATATCATTATCTACAACAGGAAAATCCTAGAAGATATGGTTCCCAACTTATATTTGGAATTAACATCCTATTGGTACAACTGACATGGAAAACTTTGTAAAATACTATTTTTGAAATTCAAACGTGCCATGTGCACAAACAGAAAGGACAACTTAATCATCCAAGGCCCAAGAATCTTCAGCACTCTGCTATCTACCATCAAAAACAGCATGGGATGCATGGTTAAGAGAAGTTCACGAGTGCATTGAACAAGTATCTACAAAGTATATCAAACCAGATGTGGCCTTTCTTCGTCTGTTCCTGGCACTACCCTGTTAAAGAGGGCAACAGCGATCAAGTATGAAAAAAGTATGAATAGTATGAAAATACTACGTAGCACTCTCTACATCCCTGTGCAATGCTTTGTCCAACAGCCACAAACCATCAAGACATCACATGCTCTGACAAACTTTCAGTTCATGTGGTAGCTCATGCACTGACCATTTCATGAAGACTTATGTGCATTGTGCCCATATCTTTAAGAATGTCTATTTAATGATGGTTGATAAACAGATCTACAGTAGGAAAAGTTCCTCACTGGGACCAGTGACTCAGCCAGGTGATGCCACGTTTAAGCACCACAATTTTAGACAAACTTGAAATACTGGACAACATAGATGCTGGATCAATATATGGTAAATCTTGAATGAGTTTAAGACTGCATCTATGACATACTGTGATACACCAATATCATATAGGACTTCTGAGAACCACAGGACTTTTTTCTATGTTTTTGATTAATCTACAACCAAGATCTGTATTTCCTTAACCCTTCTGAGCTATAGTCCTCGATGAAGGTGAGTACAGTAGGGTGCTATAGACCTCAATTAAGGTACAAGCTTTCTGCCATAAGTTGAATTCTGTGCACTCTCTTGACTGGCCACAGATGGCAACCATAACAGAGGATGAATCATTGGACTTGCTGCAAGGTCTCAGTAACCTGTATCTTACCCAGATAGGTAGCTGTGAGGCATCCACTGACAACTGGAGAACACACTGTTGCATCCATGAGAGCCTTACTTAGTACTGGCCAATCTGGTAATTCATGAGTTTTCCTTCACAACAAATGATTCACTCATAATTCATAAGGAAAAATAGAAGTATTGATAGCTTTTCTGCACCCAATGATATAAGTAAGAAAAAATAATAATGAAATGAAGGGAAATAAAGGGGGTCGGAGGAGGGGCTGGAAACACTAACTTTCCTGTATTTCAGTTTCTAAAATTCTAAACAGGAGTCAAGAAAAGAGTGCTTATCCTTCTTGAAGGCCCAGTCTGGGGAAAGTAAATGTGCAAGAATGTAACCAGGATGAGAAGGGGTGTGGGGAAGAATGGTCTGAGAATGTCCTTTGGGTAAAGTCTGAGGTTTGTGTGAAGGCAAAATAAAGGAGAGGGTGGCACTTCTGCTGAAGGAGTTGTGGAAAGTGAGTGAAGTTAAGAAAGTCAGCCTAACAAAGATTATACATGCCTTGAACCCCTTTCAAAAAGAACTGCTGAGGCTATACCACCAGCACCCTACCCCCACCACCCATTCATGGCAATCCTGCAGCTTCAAGAGCATGTTATGTTATACTCAAAAGAAGGAATAGGATGAACTCCTTTCAAGTGAGAAGTTCTCTGACGAGACAATACTTGCTAAAGGTGATACTTCACTTACAATATAATCTTAAGTAAGTGTGCTAGCAAGCCAAGTGAGGAAGAGGGGAGTGAGTTTTGGGAGGAGCTGAGAGAGTGTATCATCAATTACGATGTAAGGGATTAGTAATATGGCATTTGAAAGCAAGACTGCATGATATGGCAGCTGAGGGTATAACTTGGAGTCATGAGATACCCAGGGTGAACAAAAATGTTGAACAGCTCATAGAGTTGTGCAATGAAAAAGGAATGATGATTAGGAATACTTGGTTTAAAGGAAAGGGACAAACAAAAGTGTACATGGGTGAGTTGGGTTAATGGCACCATGGCTCTTTAATCTCTGGATGGATGAGGCAGAGAAGGAGGTAAAGGCAAGGGTTTTGGAGATAGAGAGTGGGTGTAAAATATGTATGGATGGTGTGGGCACATGGGAGGTGAAGCAGTTGTTGTTTGCAGATGACAGAACTGAATGAAAAGATGCAAAGCTGGAGTCAGTCTGGGAGTGTATATTAGAAGATGATTTTGAGAGTTAATATTTTGAATTTACGTACGCTGTCTGCATTTGTCATGTCCTCACTGTCATTCTACTGCACTCACCCATGACTCATACTATAAAAGTACTTCTTTACGTCTTTTCTAAGATACTTTTGCTTTATTCTATTTTGTCTTCTGTTTACACTATCCCCATGTCACAAATCTGTTTTACAAACTTTCGGATATTGATCATGCTACCTCTTAATCTTCTCTCTTCCAAGATGGGCAAAATTAAAGCCACTATCCTTTCCAGTAACTTAGCTCTCTTATCTCTTCTTTACCCTCCTCTGGACCTTTTCTTTGTGCTTCTTTATATGAAGTGACCACATTCAAGAAGCATATTCTAGTTTTGGCTGGTATGTATGATGTAATCAGCTTACTGAATAATTCCTAATGCATGAACTTAAATGACATTCTCTCTGCTAGCAGACAGTTGGTCTCATTATCTATTCTCCTCTGGTGAAGCTCTGGCAACAAGTTTGGGAAGATGTCAGCACTCAAGTCCATATCCCACACAGAATCCTGAAGTTTATTTCCTGCTAAATAATAATCATATCAAGGCCTTCTTTCACAACCTCAATACTATAATTTTGCTCGTATTAAATTTCATCAACCACATATCAGACCAACTTTGGAGATGTTTAAGTCTCCTTGTATATTGATGTAATCCTCCTTACTTTTTACTTCCATCATGACCTTTGTATAATCTGCAAATATATGCAGGTAGGAGTCCATACCTTGTTGCACGTCTTTCATATATACATCAAGGAACATAATGTAGCACTTTGCTGGTGATCTCAATCCATTCTGAAAAGGCTCCTCTAACACACATCTTTTACTCCTTTTGACTAATATAATCTTCTATCCATCAAACGAGTGTTCCTCTTATTCATGCAGGTGATCCAGGTTCTCAATCATCCTACCATGTGGTACAGTGTCAAATGCTATTGGCAGTCCAGATAAAAACAATCCACCCAGCCATCTCTACTGTTCAAAATTGAGCTCACACTCTTATTTGTAATTACCTATTTGTACTGTATGGGGAGGTAGTCTTACACTCATGAGGCCCCATCCCTTGGACATTCTCTATATCATACAGCTTCTTAAACTTATGAATGCTGTCTGCATTAAATATATCCTCTATCATTATATCTCCAACCACAACTCATACTATAAAAGTGGTTCTTTATATCATTTTTAACAAATTACCTTGCTTACTTTCATACATTATCTGGTTTCTCAATCCCTTCATTTCTTGAAGATCTGTTCACTGTCCATGTACCTGATGTTTTAGAAACTTAAACATTGTTATTACATTATTCCTCACTCTTCTATCTCCCAAGCTAGGTAAATCTAATGCCTCCAGCCTTTCCCTGACACTCGGCTCTCTTATTCTGGTACCATCTCTGTTGCCCTCCGTATCCCCTCTGTTAACTTTTTGTGATTCTTTGGATGTGGTGACCAAACCTGAGAAGCATATTATAGTTTTGACCCTGCTCAGTAACTCCTTATCCACATAAGTGAAATGTATTCTAATATTTGCAAGCAGATAGTTTATCTCCTTATAACTATTCTCCCAATTTGGGACTCTGGCATCAGGTCGGGATGATGTAAATTCTTTAGTCCTCACACAGAATTCTGAAGCTTATTAATATCGTGCTAGATAATAATCACACCGAGGCCTTCTTCCACATTGTCTTATATCATAACATTTGGTTGGATGAAATTTCTTTAACCATGTATCAGACCAACTTTGCAGTCTGTTTAGGTCCCCTTGCAAGTTGGTAAAATCCACCCCGATTTTCACTTCCCTCATGACCTTTGTATGATCTGCAATCAAGTTCAGGTGGGACTCCCTATCTTCTGGCAAATCATTTTCATGGATCAGTAAGGGCAACGATTCGAAAACAAAATGTTGTGGTACTCTTCTAGTCACCTTGACCCATTTGGAGAAAGCTCCTCCGAGGTGCAACTTTGTCCCCTTTCACTAAAATAATCTTCAATCCACTAAATGAGTGTACCCCTAATTCATATCAACTGATCCCAATTCTTAATCAGCCTCCCATGCAGTACAGTTTCAGATGCTTTCTAGCAATCTAGATACAAACAATCTGCCCAACCTTCCCTTTTAAGACAGAGCTCATTCTCTTGCAGAATTCTATGAAACTTGTTGGCCATGACCTTCCCTTAAATTTACACCATTTTGTCTCTAGCTTACATAAATTCTTCTCTGTGGAAAGTCATCCATTTGCTCTGTGCATGCTTGTGTGTGTAATACCTCTCTCAGTGTTGGAAAATAGTGCGCATCTGTGTGCAAATGTAAAAGTGCTTGTTCCTTTGTGTCACACCTCTGCTTATTATGGAATGTACTTTATGTAACAGTGCATGCATTCATGGATTTCTGCATGTGTCTACTTGAAAGTGTATATACTTATGTGTTGGTTGCAATATGCATGAGCACGTGCATACACATACCTGCAGTGTGTGAAACCTGTGTTTTTCTACCAGAATCAAAATATAAAGAAGTAAACACTACATGTTAGTAAAAATGCATTTAACATCTTAAATAAATCAGAGATAAGGTATACTGGCAGGTTTCAGACATGACAGCATATCACTGGTAAAAAGTACATATTTTCTACAAAGGGACTACACATAATGAGGAGAAATCTTTCAAGAAAGAAATTATCAAAAGCATGTTTACTCTAAGAGGTACTATGTAGTCTTATTAAGGTGTTCCATTGATTGAAATTACAATATCCTTCAGAGATATTGCAATGGCATTACAAAATAAATTTCAACAAATAATATCAACAGCCTGAAAGTAAATAGGAAAAAATTTGAGCAAAAGCTGAGGAAATTAGTCCCTTTGATGAAAATTTACAAATCACTTGTCTTACAGTTCTTAAAACAGTTAAATCTGCCAATAAATGATAGATTTACAAACTTTTTTACTTGGCTTTCTTTTTCTCTTGAGTTTAAAAACTTTTTTATTATAGGAACTCTAGTACCAAATGAATCAGGGAATTTATTCTATGCCAATTACCATTCTCAACTTCCAAGCCTTAACACATTAAACTTTAGTACTTGCAAAATACATATCATTTAGGTACAACAGGTATGACAAATTAATCAAAAGATAAAATGAACCATCTTACCTGCTCAATTCACAAATTTCTATCTTACATTTTTCAGTGAAATATATATTATTATCATTACAAAAAAAAGAAAAAAGTGATCCCATACAATCCCTTTTGGCTATGTGTGAGACAGGTACAAATCCAGTCAGCGATATGTGGAAGGATGGTTACTTTACCTATATAAACATGAGATCAATACTCTCAGACAGTCAATGCTTGCATGTCTTTTGTGTAAATGCTTACAGTAACTCAAGATGTAATGTACACATACATAGTATAGTTAATAAATAAGAGCAAATGGTTGTCACTCTATTTTCTTTTTTGTTAATGGAACAGTTCTGAATAATACGTTCCAGAACCACTACCAACTTCAAAATTCCTTACAGCTGAGCTCCAGCAAAACTAAGTACAATAGTTTGTAAAAGAAAAAAAAGAAAAAAATATATATATATATATATACATATATATATATATGTAATAACCTATAAAATCATGAATCATCACTTATCCTTGTCAAGTACAGATGTTCTTGACCTTAACAGAATGTGCTTCAATCTAATCTTCAGCTGTAGTGTGTCATAAAAAGCATCAAGAGCAAGCATAAAAAATAACTAAAAGATATGCTTGCTACCCAATACTTGTGAATGAAATTGTTATCTTTTTCCACAATTCAGTTATCAAAACTAACAGAATAAGTCAATTCTTGTTATATGACTGTTATATAAATTCAAAATACCTTCTACTGACCTGAAAGATAACAGGTTATAGTTTCTAGGCTGTCATATCCACAATAAAAGAGGATTTGATATACTGTATAAATGTCATGTACAATTAAAGAGCATCAGCAACTGGCAGTAATAGGTGACGTTAATGCATCACAGGTTAAGAGGGTCATTGGGGTAGTTCAATTCAATCCCTCAAGTTGGCAAAATATAACCATTGGTATATATAACATGGGTAAATGAAATTTAGATCTATATCAAGTATTATAACAGATATTCATCAATTACAAATAGCAAATTTAAGCTTATTACCAACTTCAGCAAACTTTCTGTCAAGCCACTCATGTTCATCCAACTTTACAATGCAGTCTTGGTTACACAGGTTCCACCTACAAAACTCCTCCAAAAAAAGCAGTCACTCTAGACATAATACTGATATCGAGGTATAACTCTTTATCCAAAGCAGTTCATACTGCTCTAAACACTAACCCCAGTGAGCCTCGAAATAACTCAGTGAAGACTATAAAAATCACTACTAATGGTCTACAGCTAGCAATCACGATGCTAGCCATGGGTGATGCTCTAATGCTTCTTTAGATCTATCTCCGTAATCATAAAGAATCTCTGTTCCTGGCTCCAAGTCATGTTTAGCTATCAAAATTAAATGTGGCTGACCACTGACCTCTACAGCTTTAGTAACCAGATTACCATTGCGACTGTGGTTCACTAACCGTCCTAAGTAACCAGTCTCTTCTGTGGCATCAATGCTGAAAGACAAAAGGAGAGAATTCAGAAGATGAACTTTTAAGTAAATTAATGACCAAAAGGAAAGCAATAAACATACAATTACTATGAGGTAGACTAAAAATGGGCAGAGGGCAAGATCAAAATATGTACAAGTTGATGAAAAAAGGGAGGTAAAAAAAAAATAAAAAGAATATAAAGGGGTATGACTGGAAGAAAGTAGATGGGTGATGAAATTCATGAAGCAGGAAGATAAGGGAGAGGCAAGAAGAGTTAGTGAGGAAGATGTTCAAGACAGAAAGGCAAGGGATGGTATGAGCAGGATGATGATGGGAAGTGAGAAACAATAAATGGAAGAAAATGTGCAATGGAGATAGGTGGGAGAGATGGAGGGTAAAGAGAAAAGAGGTGAACTTAAGAAGAAAGGGAGAGGGATGAAAATATTGAAAATGAGAGGTACAAAGAACTGGTACCTACAAGATTTTGCCATGTGACAAGGCTAGAGCATGTTTACAAGAGAGATGAGAAACAGTGATTTTAGTTTCTGGAGTGACAAGGTTAGCACATAGCACTCACTGCAAATATTTCTTATTAATAATGTTTTTGTCTGCTATGGTAAATGAAGAAGTTAAAAGACAAGAGATGAGAAATGACAAATGGGAAATGTAATCACAAAATGAAACGGGTCTTAATTTCTATAACCATAAATGTAAAGGGAGGTAAGGAAAAGGGAGGAATGGTTTAGTAAAAGATGTCAATGGAGCTTCGAGATTTACTGTAAAGATATAGGTGGGACTCCAATTAGCCAGCATCTGTAATGCATACGAGAGCAAGGAATGAATATAACAGGATAAGAAAAGAGGAACAAAGAAACTTTGGAGAAAATAGCATCAACAAAGCAGGAAAAAAAAATTAAATCCAGCAGGAGTAAATTTTCAGTTAAAATGCAGCTAATCAGGCTGTAAGACGACATAAGGATATGTGAAGACCTAAATAAATTCAAAAATATTTTCATAGTGGAAGACACTACATCCCAAGAGGGGGAACTGGGAGGAGGTCTTAGAAAGAACCGATTTATCTGGAACATTATGTAGAAGCCTCTGAAAACAATGTGCTAGAGTTGCCCTCTGCCAGCGGCCTGTTAAGGCACTGAAGGCTAAGCAGCAACGCTGAAGTTCACTAGTTATGAAGACTCTTTTGCCACGACCACTCCCTTGAGGGAGTTTCCAAAAGGAACAGGCATCAGAGATATAGATAGATATACAGACATTAACCAAATACTAAAAGGTCTTCACACACAAGGTTCATGATTATCAAGAAATTTCACATGTATAATGAGCAAGATGCTGCTGTATTGGAAGAAACGGGAATGGATGGAGAATTTGTACTTGATGACAATCCTAAGAGCTTTTCTCAAGGACAGTTAAATGATTTGATCAGGGATGTGGCAATGCCAAAAGATAAAGCTGAACTTTCAGCATTTCATCTAAAAGAAATAAGTTTACTTAATAGGGATGCTCCCATAACTTATTTCAGGAAAAGGAGGCAAACTCTCACATCTCATTTTTTCACAGATGGACTGCTCTGTTTCTGCAACAACACTGATGCATTATTCCACTGCATATCCCAAGATCATGATCCCCTCAATGGCACTTGTTTATCAACTCATCTAGTAAAAGTCTGAAAGCGGTGCTGCTCCACAATGGAACAAGAAACCCTCCGTTCATGTAGGGCATTTAGTGTACATGAAAGTGTTATGATAAAACATGGAGGCACTCTTAGATGCAATAAAATACAAAAAATTACAACTGGAAAATATGTGGGGACTTGAAAGTGATCAGTATGCTGATGGGAATGCAGTCAAGATTAACAAAATACCGCTGTTTTTTATGCCTCTGGGATAGTCGATCAAATTCCAAGCATTATATGGAGTTGGACTGGCATCAACGAAGATCATATGAGCCAGGAATTTCAAATGTCAAGGATAAGTCTCTGGTTTATCCACAAAATGTTCTTCTTCCTCTGTTCCACATATAGCTTTGTCTCATGTAGCAATTCGTGAAATCTCTAGCCAAATAAAATTGAAATGATTTGAGCATGTGGTTGGAAAATTTCCGAGGTTTACAGAGGCCAAGTTTAAGGAAGGCATCTTCATCCATCTGCAGATAAAGGAACTCTTGAAAGACCACAATTTCAGCACACATCTCAATGACTTGGAGCTGGAGGCCTGGAACTCTTTTGGTTGGTTATGTAAAAATTCCTTTGGAAACATAAAGTCGCAGCACTTTGAAGGCATCATGAAAAGACTTCTGAAATCCTATGTAGGATGTCGCTCAAGGTGCATTTTGACCATTCACATCCAGAGGTTTTTGCAGAGAACCATAGAGCAATGCCTGAAAAACAAGGAGAATGCTTCCATCAGGACATCAGCGCAATAGAGCATCGATACCAGGGTTTCTGGAATGAAAGAATGCTTGCAGATTACTGCTCGATGTTATATGGGGATGAATCACAGCCCCACAGGAGGTCTAAAGCTCAGTGCTTTTAGCTTGTCAAGAGTGGCATAGAAGTTTAAAAACACAACGTTTTTAGCTTGTCCTTCAGGATAGTATCTTTTTTGTCTAACATCTACCTAGGAACAATTAATTTCTGCAATAAAAAGTTTGAACTGGTACAAATCTTATTTTACCTTCACCCATGCATCATGTAGCTGCAGTTGAACTGAAAAAGTATGTATCCATAGAAAGAAAAAGAGACTCATTGTACTCAAAGACTAAAAATTTGTAATCTGCATTGGAAATAGGTCTTGAAAACTTGCTGTGCATCCTTGAAAAATAAGTTTGATTTTGTTGACCAGTGTAATAGTAAATGGTGGATGAATGGATAACATTAATGAAAATATGGTTAACCCAATGACTGCTGATATCTCATATAGATGATTCTTTGCCTCAAGGAGTTGACTGATTATCCCATATGTGGGATTGCTTTCTTAAATAGTCCTTGCTCGACAGTGCAGGGGTCAATCTGTCATAATTCACTTACTGGCAGCTCAGAAGGTATTTCCTTATATTCGTCCATATTTTTTCCATACAAGTGGCCAATAACCATCACAATGCCCAAACAAACAGTATAACAATTTTAACCTGCACAATTCACGATGAAAAAAATTATTACATGAACTTATTTGATTGCCTGATTCAGACAGTTTAGAGGAGAGTGACAGAAAATCAAGAGAAAGAAATTTTTGCAAAGATGGTGTATAATAAAGGCAGAGGGAAGAAAAACATGACACTGCCAGCAGTAAAGGTGACGATGATCCCAGTCCCAGCATAAAGAGGGAAAATGGCGGAAAAAAAAAAAGAAGTGGCAGCATGATGCAACATTGCATCAACCATCTGCCCCTGGTATGGTCAGATGTTGCCAACTTCACTGCAACACAATCTGTTTCTTGATGGAAGTAATTCAGGTATAACAGGTACTCGTTCTGTCACCAAGAATTCTAAGCTGGACTACTTAAAACTATTTTGATAGCGATTGGCTGGACACGATAGTGACAAACTAATTGCTATTATGGCTTTGTGAAGGAAACACAGCTAACTTCTCCAAGCATCTCTGGCACAAGTGTCATGTTTATGCCAGCAACACCCAAGGGCAGAGAAGAGTGCAGAAAACACTATGTTGACTGAAAGAGACATGCCTCTGCTCCTACACCCATGTTTTGAGGTGCACCATATGAAAAGGCATTACTCAAAACAGAAAAGGGTATAGTGTGTAAAATATGATAAATACCAAAACATCAATCCTTTACAACAAGAAAAATAGCACTGCATAAAGATAATGTATATATATATATATATATATTTATGTGAGGAAACTATAACACTGGGAAGTAAAGTAAGTGTACACATATTGTGTCACATGGCAAGGGGTGCATCTTTTGGCTTGCAATGTTGACCATGGTGACAGCCTCGACTTGCCTGAAAAATATTCAACCGTGAGACTCATCACACAAGCGAGTACAGATCTACTATATCATAGTGAGCCTCATGACACGCATGAGTACAGAGAGTACAGATCTATCATATCATACCGTGAGCCTCTTGATAAATGTGAGTGCATATTTGCCATATCATCTTATTTCTTTTGTGCTTTTGAAAAAAATCTTTCAATGACAAGGGAAAAATAACACTGTGGGAATATAAATAATATATGGGGCTTCTGCAGAAAGAATACACAAGTATAAAAATTTGTGTGATAATAAAGAATGTTGAAGAGGAGTCCTAGGAGTGTGAAACTCTCCCCCCATTCAGTACAATTACAGTAATTACATGCCCAGTTGTCAATCTCGATTCATATGGAAATCATTTTTGCCAATGGTTTATACATGAATAGAATGGAGTCACATCAAATTTCATAATCATCATATAATTACGTAGGGTCTATGCTACCAGTCCAGGCCCTCTCCTTGTTAACTCTTTATCCTACCACACCATTAGAGAGAAAAGTACACTACTTTTTAGGGCATTTTCTTCAATAACATGAAAAAGAGAAGCTCTGTAAAGGACAAATATGATTTTTCCTTTGTACAATAAGTGAACATCATTTCAAATGTATGCCACAGTTTAGGGGTTAATATGAAAAAACAGATAAATCTTGTTGCCACATGAAGTGTTGTAAATATTTCCATTCTTTCATTCTCTGTAGACCAGAACTGTATTGCATTTGAAAGATGTGGTCCTTCCTTGTACATCACAAAATGTTAACATGGATTCTTATGTCTCTTGTAATCATTTCTTACACGCTTTATTTTTCTGAGTAGGAGTTATACTATCTTCTGTGAATTTCAGATTACTGAACTTCTAGATCCCTCTTTCTTCTAAGCCTCTCCTGAACATACTATATAGCCATGATTTCTAGTCTCATGACAAGAAATGAAGTGTCAACTGAATGGAATGCTTTGGATGGGTCCCTCAGATGTGTTCCAAGTAAGTGAAGCTGTTACGGAATTGAGTGAGAGGTTAAGATTAGACCAGCTTAAAGGTATAAATGGCTGTGTGAAGGAGGATGTGGAAATGTTTTAAGATTTGCAATTCTGATAAGCTAGTTGCCTGAAATCATGCACACAACAGGTTATTTGAACAAAAATCAAAAGATGATAGATTTTAATATCTAACAATTGGGTATACAAGAGAGGGTTAATAATACTTTCTCAATAGAACTTTAAACTACAATCAAGGGACAGAGTTCTATACTAATTGGTGTATATGAGTGTACATGCATCTACATACACATATAGTATGAGTGTGTATGGGCCTATTACATAGGTTAAGCAAAGCTTACCAGTACTGTTGATTCTGGAACGTAAAATAGTAGTTGTAGCAACCTTTTGATGCATCTTGTGCATAAATTGTCTCCCTTTGTTTGGCTTCTCGCATGTCAATAAGATCTCCTATGTACTCAACGACAAACTCTCCTTTAGCAAACTGTCTTGTTGTAACTACACCACGCCCTTTAGTTCCAAAGTGTTTCACCTGTAAAAGAGGCTTGTGTGAGGAGAAGCCATGAAAGACTGGGAGAAAAATGACAGAAGGCAAGATCAAAAAAAAACTTAGGGAATGGGCAAGGATTGGGAGGTATTTAGGGAAGCGGTGCTTACATGTGGAATGTGGAAGGTGGGATGTGGGCATGTAAGAAAGAGTAGTCAGTAATGGGATGAGGAAGTTGAGAGTGAAAGAGAAAAAAGAGGTGTTTGAACATCAACTGTAAGCAATTGAGATATGAAAGGAAGTAGCAGGAGGTCAGGAAGGTGCAGGAGCTGAAAATGAGAGCCAATGAGAGATGGGGTGTGAGAGTATCAGCAAACATCAGGGTGAAAATGTGAGAAGAAAAAAAGAGCAACTGCAAGCAACAGTGAAGGTAGCAGATAGGGAAAAGGTATGAGGCAGAGAAGTGGAGAAGAGATGGAGCAAGCATTTTAAAGGACTGATGAAAGTGTTACATGATAAGTTGGCAGATGTGGAATGTCTGGGATGTGAAGTGTTATAGTAAGAGGTTGGTGAAAACACAAAGTAGTGAATGTTTAACTTGCAGAAGTTGAAGTTTGTTAAAAGTACCTAGTAAGCTTATGTGAGAATGGTGACAAATGAGAGGTAGCATGTAGAGGTCATCACAATGAGGAGCAGGGGCAGCAAACGACATGTGGGTCAGGTGTATTCTTTAAAGAATATATTTGAAAAATTCTTAAAGAAACATAAGTATTTGTATCTGGCATTTATGGATCTGGAGAAAGCGTATGACAGGGTTAATGGATATACTTTAAAGAAGATGTTATTAACATATAGTGAGGGGGGAAGGCAAGCAAAATCAGAGGAGTTGCTATCAAGAGAGTAAGACAAGTGTGTGACAGGGAAGAGAAATGGGTGAGTGGTTCTACATGAAGGCAAGTCTGCAACAAGGAAATATGACATTGCCAAGGCTTTTAATCTGTTTATAGATGGGGTGGTAATGGAGATAAAGGAGAGGGTCTTAGAGAGAAGGGAAGGTTTACAGTCTGTTTAAGGAGGGGGGGTGGGCCCAGGAGGTGAGTACATTACTACTTGCTGATGACACTGATCTGGTGGCAAAGTTGTTTGGAAACTGCTGAAGCTGATTAGACTTTCAGAGTGTGTGTGTGAAAGAATTAAAGTGAGTATCATTGTAAATAAAAGTAAGGTTATTATATATCGTTAGGTTTAACAGTGATGAGAGACAGAGTTGGTAAGGGTGTGAGTTTAAATGAAGAGAACCTGGAGGAACTGAAATGTTTTTGATACTTGGGAGTCGATGAGGCAGCAGATGGAACTATGGGAGCCAAGCCAATGGGTGAGTAAAAGGCTAGGGTTCTGGGTACACTGAGGAATATATAGAAAGAGAGGTCACTACGTTTAGGGGCAAAGATGGGTACATTTGATGTTACAGAGTCCTGATGCCAATGTTTGGATGTGAGGCATGCGCCCTAGATAAATAAGTGCAGAAAATGGTATATGTATTGAAAATAAAATGTTTTACGACAATATGTGGTGCAAGACGGATTGATATAATTCAAAATGACCGGGTAAGACAGAAGATATGTTTGAGTGAGTTGAAGAAGGTGTATTGTGATGGTTTAGAAATATGGATAGGACACATGAGACGATGCTAACTAAATGGATACACATGTCAGAAGTGAAAGAAACAAGGTGAAGGGGTATATCAAGGACTTGGAAGAATGAAGAAAAAGATGCTTCGAGTTACTGGCACTTGAACATCCAAGAGTGTATGAAGTGTGCATACCTCTGCAGTTTGAACTTTAGTTTAAAAGATAAATACAAAATTCAAAAACAGTAATGAAGAAACATATTACGAGGAGGTTGGTGATAAGAATAAATGAAATTATTTTGAAGAGAAAATGAAAGAGCAAACAAGTCTGTCTATCCAGGGCAGAAACTGTTTGTGATATGCAACTTCAATGGATAGGAGGGAGAACAGAATAAGAGAAAGAAGTATGGGATCCAGATTGCAAATGATAATGGAAAAAGAATAAGCATATCATATGCAACTGGCAGAATAAGTTTTGTTGTGAATGGAGTATTCAGATTTTCACAATGCAACTGCAAGTACAAAATAGAGAATAAAAAACTCTTTGTTTGAGCAAATTATTTAAACTTTTGAGCCTATGTTACAGTAAAAAAATTCAATGCTAAAGAATGATAAAATAATAAAATATAGAATACAGAATAATAAAGAAAGAGGGAAAGAACTGGTCAAGTGCATGTAATAAGGGGACACGAAATAAGGTAATAGGGCACACTGGGAGGAAATGAGAAGAAATATAGCATCATCTGATGATAAGCACAAAGTACTGGGGGGACAAGAACAAGGCTATAACTCACTTCAATCCCCATTGTTCCAACAGTTGCCATGCCCATTACCAGGTACCTTAATAATTTCCTTTCCATTAAAACATACTGAAAACCACCCTATCAAGGTCTGTCTCTTCCCAACACTGCACCTCATTACCTTCCTTCTGTTCAAATTTAGTCTACATTTTTTCTTTTCTTCTTTCAAACTATAGTAAATTCTGTCACCAGTTTCCAGTTTTCTGTCTGGAGTTTGCCAACTGAGTTATCTGGAAACACCATGTGATTTACCTTCCATGCAGCCCTATCCCTAGTGTGCCACTAACCTGCACCTCACTCTAAGACTCATGCATACACTTCCCTCACCATCCAACCCATAAACAGATTAAACAACCAGTGACATTACACATCTTTGAGAAAAATTTACTTGGACCAAGAACCACTCATCCATCTCTCTTCCTTCTTACACATATACCTTGCTCTCCTGGCAAGAAAGCCTCATTTGCATTTCTTTTTTTCAAATTACCCTATTCATAGCCTCTTCTCCTTTAGTCATATCAAACACTTTCTCTAGATTAATACATGCCACTTTTTCTTTATGTATTATACATTTCTAACAAATCCTTCACAGCAAACAGCTGGTTCACTTTTCTTCTAACTCTCCTGAAAGCACAATGATCCTCCTCTAAGAAAATGTTCTGTGAATGCCATCACTCTCCCAGTCACCATTCTCTACAGACCTGTAACTCTAATTTGTGCATTTTCTTTTTTCCCCTTGCCTCTACATAAAGGCACTATACATGCATTTGGCCAGTTCTCAGGCACTTCACCTTGGGCCACAGACCTGCAGTTCTGAGGCTGGGCTACACTCAGTGGCAGGGATAGGATGGACTCCTTTGAAACAAGTTCTTTCAAGAGACAGTAGTCTGCTCTGTCGGATGAAGAAGATACAACCTTGCTAATGGTAACTTTTCACTCATGGCACAACCTTAAGCAGTTGAATCAGGTGACACCTATGTCCATCAATGTGACTGAAATTAATAACTCTGAAACACCATTAAGGACTTCCTTTAAACCTGAGAGAAATTTTGGGTATGACTTAAGAGCACACTCCAAATACTTTTTAGGTGCAGTATTTCACTATTCTATGTATCATGAACAATGAAATGGTGGACATAAAGACCAGGCAAGCCACTACTTAGTAGGATTCTGGAGAGGAGATGGCCATACAAGGGGTGGAGGTCTGGACTGTGCAGGGAATATATGTTGGATGGAAGAAGGAAAGATAAGGAAAATGAAGAAATCCTGGTGGTGGTGGTGGACTGATGGAGTGAAGATGGTTCTAAAGTATGGAGCCTTTAGATGCAAGAGGGGGTGAAGCATGCATGGGACAAAGTGAACTGCAGTCATGTGGTATACAGCAGCCAACAGAGGCACTATGAAGTGGTCTGGGGAAACTATAAAATAGGTCTCTAAGACTTGGCTGTGGTTTAAATGCATTATACACCACAGACATAGTGTGGATGTGAGCAAATGAGGCTATTCATCCGTTTATAGCACTACAATGATATTCACGAAATGGCAAATACACATGAAAATAAAAACAATTATAGGAATTGGTGAATAACAGCAGCCAAAGACTGAAAATATCCATGAAATAATGCAAACAATACAGAAAGTTGGGCTCTAATATGAGAATGAAACATCATAAAGGCAGCATCTCCAGACACGTTAGGCAGTCAAGTGTAGACCCTCAGGTGCTACAGTTCTAAGTGTCATTTTCTCTTACTGTTATAGAAGATAGGCTGTTACACTTAATATTCACTCATACTCATAGAGAAATAGATAAACAGACATATACAGATATGGGTGAAGAAATTCATCGAGTAAATGCGAAGTAATGAGGTTGGGACAGAGAGAGACTTCTGGTATAAAGACAGGTACTATCAGTGTCAGAAATGACCTATGTTTGAGTAATCAACTGTCATAAATCAACCACTCTATCTATACCTCTCCACAAGATGAGCCCTCATTTTTTCTTAAACTGAGCATCCTGTTGTACAAACCGTTAAACCTTCTTCCTTTCCATTTTTTATTTTCTCCTCAATCTCCTTCTGCCGTTCTTGAAGCAGTGTTGTTTTTGGTTTTCGTTCTGACCTCCTTATAGGGTAGAACTCTGTTATCTGAGTGCTGCGAAGAGCTGGTTTAGCTTCTCCATTCGATAATGCTGCTGAGGTATTAGCTTTGGAGGACTTTTCAACCTTGGTCTGTGTGGATACTCGGCTGCTGGCTTGGGTGGGCAATCTAAAAAAAAGAAATTGAGAGAACATTAAAAATCTTCCCTCCTCTCTAAACCAATGAACAAACATTATGAGACTGTTATGAGAAAAAAATGCACAAAGCATCAAAAAATAGTTACTGATAAATACAACTTTTCATTCCATGGAGGGATAAGTTGAACCTAATACCAACAGAAAATCATAGTAATATGAGAGTGAGAGAGAGACAGTGTGTAATCAGTAGCCAGTTGCTGGTGATCACAGGTAGCAGTTGGACAATGAGCCAGTCCACCAATCCTAAATTGCAACAAATTTGCCTCACACAAAGAATAGGCCACTGAAGATGATGGAGAGGTAGCTGTGAACAACAACATTGCAAGCTCAGACAAACTTGTAAATGCTGATTGAATTCAGCATCATTTAGTATTCATATCAAGTCTATGTTTTATCTAAAAAATACCAAAAAAAAAAAAACACCTGCAAAATCATTACTGTTACTAAGGAAAGCCAATCTATAGCATTTACTAGTGAACAAGCTGAAACTGTAGGAAATGCATCTCCATAGGAACTGTTATAACAACCCATTTCAATGAATTTTTTGCTTTGAAGACACTTCTTCAGATGCTCTGGTTCATTATAAAGGGAACTCAAAAAGTAGGGAATGCATCTCCAAAGGAATTCTGTTATAAAAACCCATTTTAATTAATATTTTGCTTTGAGGACACTTCAGAATGCATCTGGTCCGTAATAAGGGGAACTGAAAGTGTAGGGAATGCATCTCCCTAAGGAACTCTTATAACAACCCATTTTAATGAATATTCTGCTTTGAGAACATTTCTTCAGAATGCATCTGGTCCATTATAAGGGGTCTCTATGTATTGCTAATATATGGTGTGGAAAGAATGCTGATAAAAGCAGCACCTGGTGTTGAAGCTATAGTGAAGATGACTCTTCACATGATCTGTGGACTAAAGTGTTGAAAGTATAGGGAGTACGTGTTTGTTAAGGGTAAGTGAAGCAAACTGTGTCTGGGAAGGTTGAAGTGAATTTAGGTTTATCAAGTACCGAGCGAGGATGGCATTTGGGTATGTCTCCCTTTGAGGTAAGCATGATGATGTGTAACAGTAAAGTACATAGCAAGAATGGGCAACACTGCATTCACTCATGAATGTTGGCATTTCTAATTACTGCAGATGGTACTTTCCATCCAGTATGCCTTTCATTTCTAAATTTTCAGGGGCCTAACTAATCACTGCAATGTAATATCTAAACCACCCTTCACTTACTTTTTTCTTGCTTTGGTGGTTTTCCCATTGAATGTAAGCTTCTTTGGTGTCAGTGAGAGCTTAAGTTTGGACAAAGCAGATGATGGCGAGAGTGGGGAATCAAGTCGTAATCTCTCCTCATTTAGGGCTTGGATCTTATGGGGTGTTGGTGGCCCTGTATGAGGACTAGTGCCATCTTCTGCAGATATGGGTGAGGAAGAGGTAGTTAATGTAGGTGCAGACAATGTTGTAGGCACAACAGGACTTGTGGGTGTTGCATCACTTGAACCAGGACACTGGCTTGACACTAAAGTGTTGGATGAACTTGGGGAAACTGCTGCATTACTAAGAAAAGTAGACGATGTCTGAAGTTGCAATTCCTTTAAAGCCTGGCTTCGTGTACACACAGTACGTTTTGGTGGTGTGATGAGAGCAGAAACTGTAGCTCCCATTCCAACATGGCCATTGGTCATCTTGGTTGGTGTGCTTGGTACTGAACTTGGACGAGGTCGACTCAGCTGAGCACTCGTAAATTCCGGACTCGTTCTGCAATCACCTTCAAGAACTGTTGCACCTTCAACTTCAGCATCATCAGCAACTGGAGGAGACCTGAAAAATAAAAAAGTAAGACAGGGAGGCTCTGACTGAGGCATCTTCAAAAATGGGCAAAGATCATATTGTAAGCAGTTCTACAAGGATATGAAACATCATAACTACACCACTGAAAAGATAAATCTGAACTACACCTTTTTATAAAGTCTTATGTAAAACATATATATGAAAGTAAATAAAAGAACTACGAATAAAAGTGAAATATTACTCTGCTAAGAACAGGATATAAATACAAACAAATATGTGAGAAACCTGGACATTCTAGCTCTGAAAGAAACAATGTTGATACATAATGAACAAAATGGTTTTGGAATGTTCACTGATAATAAACAAGGTTAGTGCAAGGAAGAGAAGGGGTGGTACTACTGATAGAGAACAAGCTGTGGGACTGTGTAAGACCATGGAAGTCAATTCAAAATTAATGCGGGTTAAAATGAAAGCACAGAGAGAAGGGCTACTGATGGTGCTTATATACCTGGTACAGATATGAGTAAAGAAAGAAGTGCATTTTGGGAGGAGCTGAAAATTCTACTGCTACAGAACCTGAAGACATATTAAACTTTACCGGAAAATGCTTTAGCCCATTTATACTCCCAGCACTTACAGGTAACTTCAACCAAACCTGGCTACACAAAAAAAATCCCTAACATCAGGAATCGTGCCAAGATAATACCAAACTTAAAACCCTCCAAACCACCTAACTCACCCTCCTTGTTACATCACTTCTGTCCTCGGTGTCCTAACTCAAGTGAAAAACCGATTCACAACAAAAACACTCAACCGCTCAGCATGGCTCCAAATCCAAACACTCCACCACCACACTACATAATGACCTCACACAACATATCCTAGATGGCTTCAACAAACGACAGCCACTCTCCCAAACAGTGCACCTGTCCCCAACCAACACATCCTCATACAAACAACCAAAACATCCTCATACAAATAATACTTAACACCACCCTCCTCAACAATGACAAAATACATACACTAAAATACATACATTGCAATGATGTTCCCAAGGTGCAGTTCCTTCTCCAACTCTCACCACTCTCTTTCTATATGACCCCCTATACCTCAAGCAAACCACATGAAAGACCATAAAAATCACATCAACACACCCTGAAGCCATAGTGACAAAAACAAACATGCACCACTACATTACACCACTTGAAACAATGGATTTTACACAAAACAAAAAATCTGCACCTCTAATGAAGTCTTCACCAACTTTTTTAACCCCTGAGTGACAAATCCAGCTCACACCCTCCAGTAACCTTGATTGGATAACCACTCCCACTGAACAAAACACCAACCATTCTAAGCATCACATAAGACACACACAAATAACATTCCATCCCCAAACCAATAACATCAAAAGCAAAGCAACATATAAATCAAATGCCCTAAGAACAAGGATACTGCAACAATCAGGAAGCTGGCCACGTTCACAAGTCAGAACCATAGGTCATAAACTGCAGTACTGGTAGGCACTGGTTTCAGTGTATTATGTCATAGGTAGACAGTAAATGTGAGGAAATGTGACTTTTTCTTGTTCTTGATGTTACCTTGCTTACATAGGAGAAGAAATCAGATATGGGAAATACACAATCTAACATATGAAATGAGGAAAATAGAAAATAAAATTTAGAAATGATAGCTTAAAAGAAATTATTTATGAATCATGATGCTGATACAAATTCCCACAAGTCTAAAATTCATGTATAAAGTGGTAGACTACCAAGGAAAAATAACATTATCAAGGAAATAATATAAGATGAAAGCATATTACATGAATAAGATGAGTGACAGTGGGAACAGAGGCAAGTCAAAATGAATGATTGTGAAGTACAAAAGTAATATCATTGATAAGAATGAAGAACTGTAATGTAACCATGCTGTTTGAGGATGGTTTCACAGATTTCATTGTGTTACTTCAAGCAAACAATATAAATGCATACAACTATATACTTCTTAAATGAATACTAATGCTCTGGGTGTTCAATTGTGTTGGATGTTTAAACTGTAAGAAATGACAGTAACATATAAAATATAATTACCTTGCAGGGGAAAAATAAGCAGTTATTTTTGTTTCTCTGCGGGCTGTGTGGCTTAGTTTGCTGCTTGCTAGAGATCCATTGACAACTCTAGCTTCTAGTCTACAATCCTTTGGCCCCTTGGGGCCATCCAGATGATTAACCAATGCATTTTCATCCTTGTTGCTACGATTCGTCCGCCGTTTTCCTGAAATACATTATTTTATTAACCCCTTAAGCAGAATATGAATGTCTTTAAAAAAATCCTTTTTAGGGAGCTCTTATGAATATTTTGCTTGTGATTAGACATAAATTTAAAAAGGGATATGGAAACAAGCAACAATATCACAGTGCTTTAATGGGTAATGTTCAAAGGTGATGCAGCCCAAGGAAATATGCTACAGCTATGCAAGACTGTGATAAGGAAGTGAGGTCAAGTAAGGTTTGACTTTAGATTCTGCTTTAGCAGGAATCCCCTGTACTAGTAAAGGTGCAGGAGGTGAGGCAAGTGTCCTGTATGAGGGCACTGCTGCCAAGGTTCATGGAGCTTCAGCAGGAGGGGTATTCCATGTGTTGCAGTCTTCTTACCTCTAAATTTTCCTACGGTAAGCACTGTGCTGTAGCCCCGCCTTTTGGCAGAATGGAAAGGGCAATAAATAGAAGATGGAGGTAGGAACATTAGACAGGAATATTAAGTAGAAGCAGCCTAAAGCAAGGGGCTGCTGGTTTTGTAGGATTGTAGTAAAGTGATGAGGTTAAGTGAAGTAAGCCGAGTTAAGATGTTGGCAGCTGGCTTGGCAAGAATCTCGCACTGTAGGCGAAGGTGCAGGAGGTGAAGCAGGCTTCCCTTAGGAGGGTGTGGGTGCCAAGTCATGCAAGGCTTCAGCACGAATGAGGTATGGCACATGCAGTGGTCCTTTGTACATAAGGATGCCGCAGAATCAATAATTGCAGCTGCTGCTTGAAGCAAGTGGTAGCGCATGGAGCTATGTCCCATGACAGTCCTGTCAATTGTAGACACCACAGATACAGCAACTGCCAACAAAATAATACATCAAAGTCACACAGTGGACCGCTACAAAAAAGGAAGAGCTGAAAGAGCTCCTAAAGTCTCAAGTCACTTGGTCAAGACTTCAGGCACCAGAGGGATGCATGTATCTGTGGCAAATTGACTCTTTGATTCATTTGCATTTAGCAATGACCAGATATACAACAGACAGCCAGGTCAGGTGAAGTGGTGGTTCCTGGGAATCAATTCAGTTCCTCTGGCTGGAAAAGCCAAATTGGCAGGAATGCAACAGCTAACTGGCAACAACAGGAAGTGTTGTTAATTGGCAAAGGTTCAAATTAGGTAAAGCTTCTGTCACCAAGGTCAAAGGTGGCTGGCTCTGATTTTACTTCTAAACTGCATGTCCCAGCTGAGGTCAGCCAAACCATGGGGGTAGTCTGCCAAGCTCATTACTGCTGTTGCCTCTGGGAATTAAGAGGTCAGTGATGTCATACACCACATATTGGTCAGGTGCAGCATTGTAAGAGTGATATCATAATGTATGATGCAGTATTATAGTTAATGACACTACATTTAAATAAAAGTTAAGAACAATATGTATAAGAAAATAAAATAGGCAATACAGAACTCATTTTACCCATGTAAAAATATATAGATTCTGGGACAGCATACTGTATTTAATGACATGGTGCTGACAACTTTACACATCACTATCTGAATCAAGTCTTGTAAAGGGGGTGATGTCATCTCATTTATAATGTTTTGAAACAAAGAACACACTTTCTAACATTTAAAGGTTTGCAACAGCTACCTAAAGATAACTCTTACATGTTGAGCAGTATTACAACTACTCATGTTTTCTCATTCTTCCTACTTTTTCAGTATATGTGCTCCATTTTTTCAAAAAGAACACATATTATTGCATTCAGAATTACTTTGTGGCTTTGGAAGATATGGGAAAGCTTTCTTGGTCTGTGCCTCACATGATGCTGTGTTACTATTTACTTGATCACCTTGGAACAAAAAGAATTCTACTGCTAACCTTCGGATCTCCATCATCAAAGCCAGGTACATAACCATCACACACATCATCATCTGGATCACTAGAGTCCTCATCAAAGTAATGCAATTTGCTCCTGGATTACATCCTTATTAACATTATATTGCAATATCCTCCTAACACCAAGGATAAAGGGTAACTGGAGAATCCATGCATACCTGTCATGTATGGAAACCTTAAGTATCTAGCCATGGCTAAAGGGTAACTGGAAAATTCATGCGTACCTTTAGTGTAAGAAAACACTAGGTATCTAGTGACATCAGCAAAGATCAACTGAAACACAATTCATGGCACAGACATCAATTGTTGATCTGGTCCAAAGATTATTCAAAGTTTATGAATTTTTTTAGTGTTCTGGTACTACAAACAGAACAGGAAAGGTACACAAGATGCCTTAAACCTTACCCAAGGCAACTGCAATATTTTTCTGAGCTCTATTGATACAAATCTTCATATATTACAAAGAAAAAAATCTCGTCTGTGTACTTAATAAGAAGAATGATGTTCTACATAAAAAGATATGTATACATCAGCTTGGTGAGACTTGATTACAATTAAATGCATGCCCTTTAACATGCTACACCACTGTTAAGCATATGAGGCATGATATTTTTGCAAACATTTTGTCCCACAAAGATGATCATCTCGTAAATGACACAGCTTCAAAAATTATCACAAGGCAAGTGAGCACAGAAATGCTATAAATATCTTTGACATATCCACATATACTGACCATTACATGGGAAAAGGCTCGTAGTGTATGAAAACAACACACAAGATCCCATTATAAGTATTAAAAACTATATTTCACCTTAAGGAAGATGCAGCCGATTTAAGAAGTAGTACCCACATGAAGTTGAATGCTCTGAATGTAAGTCTCACATGAGACAGAACTTATATATACCATATTTACTGCTCTTTATGTGTTAATCTTATGAAGAAAAAAAGTGGCATGTGTAATTAAAAACAAAAAGAAAAGAATGCCCACTGCTATCCTAAAACAAAAGCCCATTCTATTAATATTCAGTCTTTAATCCCATTCCCATCTATCTGGTGGACAAATTAAGAGATTCATAATTCAGTTACACATCCCTATGTCAGTATGTTTGCTCCAGCCTGATGACCTTCCTCACAAGTCCCTGGCTGTCAAACCCAACAAACTGCTACAAGTACACTGAAGTAAACAGTTTTTCACACAAACATATGCACTATCTAATGCCTCCATTCACATCATTCAAAAGCATCCACTGAAGAAAATTCAAAATCATACCTCTCTCTGCGCCTACCAAAACATTAACGAACTCTTTACAAATCTACCACCTGTCATGTGTCTTACATGGCCATATAATCTTAAAAAATTTCTTGTCCATATGCTTTTCCAATAAATTTCTTCACATAATCCATCTCCAATCTTATTCTTTACACTTTTAATTCATTAATCCTCAACTACTGTCCCATTTGGCAAACTGAGGCTTGAACACAAATAAAACTTTACCCTACTTTTCAACACTTACAGACAGTGAAAATAATGTTTTTGTTCACATTTTCCAAACAAAATATTTCGTGTAAATGATCAAAATACCCTTTTCTCACAAAGTCTGAGAAATGAACGTAATTACTTATAGTACATCAAAATTCTATGGCTTGCAAGTAGGATCTGCCCCTGTCTTTATATTTCTATGTTGAAAAGGCTTCAGTCACGGACAAAGTCCAAATCAAAGCTGGGCCCCAAATGAAATATAGAGAGAATTATGAAATGGAAAAAGAAAAGACAAGAGAAAGTATTTATGAGTTTCTGAGAAAGTGAAAAACCTGTCTTCTGAAATGTGCCAGGTCATAGTTATTGGGAAAGACATGAGAAAGAAGAGAGCTCCAAAGCTTCAACGTGTAAGGAAAGAAGCAGGTATCACAATGGCCCACCCTCGAGTTACTGATGGACACACAATAGTTGTGTCATGTAACAGCTTGCCAAAGATTGTGTGGTCTAGTTAGTGGAGTAGGCACACAAGCAGGCAGCTCTCGAGAGTAAAAACCAAAGCAATACCTATAGAAGAGAGAAAGTGAACCAACATTGAAGTGTAAGGCAAGAGGGTCAAGTTTGGAAGTTAGCATGGGACAGTTTATAAGGTGGGCTGCTTTCGAACAGACTCTGTTAAGGATGCAGAGCTACAACCACCCCAAATGTGAGAGCAGTACTCCATACAAGGATGAATCGATCCCTTGTATAAATGGAGCGACTGTTCAGAAGAGAAGTTTCAACATTTAAACAGGACACCCAGTATCTTAGAAGCAGACTTAGCTATTCCTGTAATGTGGGGTTTCCAAGAAAGAGTAGATGTTACAGTAATACCAAGTATGTTCATCAAGTCAGGAGGTGAAATTACAGAACCATCAAAGGAAAGACAAGAGTTGTGAGGAGTTTTCAATAAAGATATGGGTAGACACTGTGTCTTGGAAGCATTAAACTTAACAAGATTTTGTCTACCCCACTGACATATCTTGTCCAAGTCGAGTTTACAGACAAAGCAGTGTCAAGACTAGATGCAGATCAAGTGAGAAATGAGGTAGCATAAATGAAGGAGGTGGATGAAAACTGTCATCAGCATATGAGTGTATTGGATTATAGGAGGAAAGAAAATTGTTGAACAAAGGAGAAAAAGTGTAGGAGACAAGAAAGAACCTTGAGGGATACTGCTGTTGATGGACAAAAAAAAGGGGTGGGGGCTGGCTGATTCATCAACAACAGAGACAGATCAGCCAAAGAGGAAGCTAGATATGAAGGAGTAAAGTGAGAGAGGGAAACCAAAAAAGGGGACCTTAGAGATGAGACCTCAATGCCACACCCTGTCAAAAGCCTTAGATATGTCAAGGGCAACTACACAAGACTCCCCAACATCTTTCAGGGATGATGACCAGACATTAGTAAAATAAGAAAGAATATCACTTGTGGATCTCGCCTTGGTGATCAGAGAGAAGACAGTGATTTTCAAGGTGTTTAAGGATATGGGAGTCGGAGAGAGATTCAAAGACTCTGGAAATGGCAGATGTCAAAGCAATAGGATGATAGCTTGAGGGGTCAGAATTGTCATCTTTCTTAGGGATGGGATGCATCATATACGCTTCCAAAGGGAAGAAAGAATTTTTAGTTTTTAAAGCAAAAATGGAACAGACAAGCAAGCACAGGTGCAAGTTCAGAGGCACACTCCTTCAGTACACGAGGATGGATGCCAGAGAAAGCAGCACTTTTCGGACAGCCTGAAGAGATTACGGGAAGAAGCACAGGATTTATAAGAGGAGCATCTAAGGATGAAGGAATGTTAGTCATCCAGGGTGGAGTAAGAGGAGAAACAGGAACCAAAAAGAATTTCTTTGTCTATAGGAGGGAAAGCTATAGTACTGTCGAAGTGGAAAAGTGATGGAAAAGTACAGTGACAGTTGTTAGAGACACCCTCAGCTAAAGAACAGAAAAGCATATCAGTGGATGACGAGGAGAGGCTACCACACTTCCTCTGAATAAAGGAATGCTTTGCCTCACGGATAATGTGCTTGCAGAGATTACAGGCGATGATAAAAACTGAATGGGTGGCAGAGGAAGGAGAGTTGTTCCAAGACCAATATGCCTGATCCTGAGCCCTGGATTGGATGAAGAGGTCGTCTTGGAAAAAGAGGGGATAAATGCTTCCATTCCCGCAAGAATAACCTCTCATGTATTTGGCGGAGACAGAAGCATCACCACATACGAGACTAATTTACCCAAGGAAAGTCAGAAAAGAAGTTATGCAAGTTATTCCAGTCAGCTTTGTTGAGGTGCCAGTACTTATGCTTAAAGAGGGCTGCTAGAGGGGGAGGTGCAGTTTGATGAACAGAATACCTAAGAAACATTTTTGAAATGGTTTATCACTCGTGGCTTTGTTCTTTCAAATGTCTGTGCAACAATGTTTAATGAAATTTCTTTTGAAAAATTGAAAACGTTAATCTCCAAGACTATCACCAATAGTAAAAACTTCATTCAGGCAAAGTAATACTGTATGTTTCAATTTCTACATCTTTTCTTAAAGGTGTTTATGGTGCTTTAAGCACTAACACTATTTTGTGACAAGCATGTTGCAAAGATTTTCTAAACTGATGCACAGCATGCCACATTCAATACTGCTGGTCTAATTTCATGACAAATCATAAGAAAGTGTGCATCATTAAATGATATTTTCCTGACTATTAACCTTTTGAGCATATCACAGTTTGAGGTGCCAGTCTGTTCAATGACCCATTGTTGCCTACATGGTGGTGGTGATGGTACCCTGTGGAAAAATATTGCAAAGATACCCATTCTAAATTTCCTGTGTCAGAGATTAGTCATAGCCATCTTCAAAGGTGCAACAGAATGAGAAACTAAACATAAATCTATAAAAACAAAAGTAAACTAAATCACTTGAGGATGTTGTAACCTCACAATTTCTAGCTGGGGCCAGTCATGTAATACTGTCCAACCAGATGACTGGGACATGTGGATCACTTTTGGACAACAACAGAACCTATGAAAACACCCATCTTCCACAAGCAGCTGTGATTCATTTTCAACATTAATCCAAGAAATGAGACACATACCCATAACTTCACTGTAGTGCTAACTGCCAAAAAACACATAAACACTGCAGATGACAACAAAGGGTCTGATGGCACTGCCAACACAGTCTCACTACAAACAGTTACTACTCCACATAGTAACCAAACCTCACAACATTAATAAGTGTTATATTTATCAATAATATACATCACAGCTTAGGAGAGTTTAGTCAAGTTTTCATTGTTTTTTTTTTTACAATTGTTTCATCATTTACATTTACAATAATTTACATCAAATTTCCCAGATCTTTATAGCCCTCTCTCCATACCATTCATGATATAACAGACGAAATGGTCCAAATCATTTAGCACCAATGTACACTACTTCTACATATTAAAGAAAAAATAATCCACAAATAAACACTTTCTCCACATCCAAATGGTATCACCGTGGTACCTCCTCCTGTTCAATTTGACCATAAAGCTTTCATTTAAATGTCTAACTGAGGCAGTAGTCAAAATTTCTACCATGTAGTCATACTGATAAGTATATAGATGAAAAAGAGCTGAAAACAAAGGCAGACAATGATTCATACATTCCTAGTGTCACTGCCAATCCTGAATTTTCCTGTCTTCATAATTTTCCCCTTCATCAATATCTATCAAATATCAATGGAACAATACTGATAATAAAAGCAGCATCATGACCGGAGGAGATATAAGACTCTTCATAATTATGAGGATGAAAAATCCAAAAAAAAAACACATAAGGTACGATCATCATACCCGTACTCAATAACCCCCTAAAATACATAACACTACCGAAATATATTTACTTCAGATTATTGACCAAATGACTATAGAAAGACGGTAAAGACCTACGGAAAAAAGGTGATACCAAGTGGGGTTTTTTTTTTTAGTCACTGTAAACACAAGTCAACCATTGTACCTCCCACTGCGAAATCATATCTTGTACCGGAAGAAGATTCCATCATTTACCAGGCCAATTTACGGCCATACGAGTCCTAGACTACATGAGAAAAGCCTTTTCAAGGCATAACCAACGAAAATGGATGAATGGCTACCCATACGAGACATAAAAAATAGGTGGGTGGAAAGCCAAATGTTGATCATGCCAAGGATACAACTTATTTTTTTTTTATTCCTTACTGCTTAGCTTCAGCCCCTCCATCTCTCTCCCCCGACTCCCCCCACTTGCTCACCCCTCCCAGGCCAGGAAAGCAGAATGAAACACGGGAATCATATCAAGGTTACGGCACAAATCAGCTGCAAAAAGTAAGTGAATATTCCATACGGCGTCGGTGCACACCAGACCGTTATCCAAGGCTCAGGGAGGGAGAGGAGGAGGAGGAGGAGGTGGTGGAGAGCAGGAGAGGGGGGGTCTCTCTCTCTCGAAAATGAAAACACACAAAAGCTTTCCTCACCTTTCACCATTTTACCGCGAAGCCCTGGGCGGAGGCTGTCAGTCCTGTGTACCGCGGTGTAGCTCACCATGTACTAGTCCCAACCCGGAGTCAGTGATAAGTCAGAAAAATAACTTAAGTCGCGCCTTTTCTCTCACCAATACTAGCATGCGTTCTCTCCGCTCAGCTCCCTCATTCAAACATGCGCGGAGACTCGTTACGCTTGTGCACTACCACTACCCCCCAACTTTAACATATATTTCCACAACCTTAACGCCATATAATTTAACATTAGATAGACACAGGAGTCATAACTATTGTACAGAGAGCTCAAAATTGTGACATAGGTATTTATGTTTTTTTTCCCCAACTATAGGCGTGACATTGGTCCACCAGCTGATGGCTAGTGGTCGAGCCTCCACTCAGCACGAGGGAGCGAAAAGTAAATACAATGAACAACCTTGCCGTAGTTACCCCCAAGACTCACCACGTTTAAATGACATTTAAATGCCGAGAACAGTAGCCCAGGTATGTGAAATATGTCCTCTTGGGAAAAAGCTGATGAATGAAGCTCTTCCTGAGCCCGTTGCCGCGGTAATTCTGTTCGAGGTTACTACTGCGATCATTATTTATTCCTTGCATATTTACAAAAATAGGGGAGGGGGTAAATGCGTTACGACGTGTTATCATAACTTCAGCACTTGGTGATAACAGTCGTAGAACAATCTCAACTTGCTGTAATCAGTAAGCTATTCCATGAGTCATGAGTGCCTATCTTGACGCCAGAGGTGACAAAAGGAGTTACGTACGTAATAGACAGCGTCCAAAAAACTTGAAGGTCTTTTACATTGGCAGGTAGCATGGCTGGCTCCATTGTACCCTCACCGTTGAGAAAATATTCTTCCAGAATATTTTGATATCTGTTTATTAAGTGTATAGATCAGGTGTGAATGCAAAAGATAACAGACTATTATCTTTTGTTAAAATTTTTATCCATGGTTTGATTCGTTATCGTACTTAGGTTTTTGTTTTGTTTTTCAGATTATCTGAAAGCAGTAAGGACCCTAAATAAAAATATATTTTTTATGTTACTGGCGCTGAGACCATATTTGTTTTGTAAATAATCATCTTGATCATTTGATATCAAAAGTAGATATGCAAAAAAACATTCTGAAAGTACGTAGATTTTTGAAGGATGTTAAGACAATGTGCTACGAGCAGAACCCCATGGCCAGATTCCACTGACGCACTGGCCTGGTAGAGCCGCCAAACACCATCTAATCCTCCCCAAAATGAAGTTTACCCACGAGGATTCACCTCCCACCATCACAAAACATAAAGCCGGCAAACACTCGTCTCCATGACTCAGTGACCAGACAGGAAGAACCCGCCAAGGCCTATGACATCACGGCGCGCATGGGTTGGGGCGTCCAGCACCCCAAACTTTCATTCTCTGAAGGCTGGCTGGTTGGCTGTGCCTCAGGCATGTTAAAGTCCGGAATCGAGGAATAGTTTGTTGATGTAACATTCCTGACAAGCATGAGGACCTGGAGAGAAGATGCAGGTTTAGTGGAGACACGAGGAACATTATTGTGGAGTCCAAAAAAAATTTTGTTTTCTCACGTAGAGTCATAAATTGTATATACAGAGTTGAAACACTCCTTATACACCTAATAATCTCAGCACAGACTGAAGATGGCGGTGGTAGTA
>JAUTXX010506521.1:0-12197 GCA_032273605.1 Panulirus laevicauda | reverse complement strand
TGTGTGTGTGTGTGTGTGTGTGTGTGTGTGTGTGTAGTACACGTCCCACACACCCCACAGGGAAAGCTGCTAAGTATGAAGGGAAACAAGAGGGCGTTAATGCCACTCAGTATGTTTATGTTTACCAGCTGTGGTAGGAGGGGGCAATGCTACCCCCTTTTGGTTTCCAGCAGCCGCAGTTGCTGGGCCGCTCCACTCTCGCTGGTGCATTACCCAGAAACGTTTTATTTTCGGTGTTTTTTTTTTCCCCCTCGTCCAGTTACACCGGCATTCCATTTTGTTTCTCTTGCTAAGTGAGAGATTTTACAACTCGACCTCTAACTTCTCCGACACGTATGTATGGAAAGAGAGCGATAGGAGTGTCAGTAATCACTCTCAGGTCTGGGTATATCCGATTGAGAAACTGTATATAGTGTTGGATCTCATCATAAACTATCATAGACAGTGTTGACCCGACTCATCCACGTATCGACAGAACCTATCCAGTGGGATCAATCCAGCCCCGGTCATCGGCAAGACTGCCTCGGCTCGTCTATCTATCGTCATCAGTCGCCATGACCTTTGACCGTCGCCGGTAAACCGGTCAGCCTCTATCTATCTATGGCATTATAGATTTTCCTTCGGTGATGGGGTGAAGCACCGACACCCCCCTCCCCTCTTCCCCTCACCTCCACCCACCACCTCCACCCACCACCACCCACTCACTACCATTCGCCTCTCTGTTCTTTCCTGACCTTCCAAGCTACAGTGTAACATCTGGGGAATACAACACCTACTGTATTTTGTATCCGCTCTTTGATTTCTGAGCCACCTGTTTTGTTGATGCTTCAGAGAGGTTCTGGTGTCGCATCATCTTGTTCCTTGGCATTTAGTTTCTTTCTAATTTAACAAAATTTTTAACTCGCTGCTCTCTTGCCGTGTGTGTGTGTGTGTGTGTGTGTGTGTGTGTGTGTGTGTGTGTGTGTGTGTGTGTGTGATATCTCAAAGGTATCTGCTACGGTTAGGTGTCGGGATCTGATCTTCAAACTCCCTCTTTTTTGCTTTCCCTATCATTTCTTTTTTCTTTTTCTTTTCTTTGTCTCACATTTACCTGCCTGCTAGGCTGATCTATCTTAGTTATTTCTCTTCCAGTCAATAATGGTGTCCCTTAGGGTCATGTCCTCTCTCCTATGCTCTTCATTCCTCTTATCTATGCTTTCCATGGATGAGGTTAACTTTTGGAGTTTGTCTGGGTCCCTTTGTAAGCTGATGCAGTCCACCTCACCTCTCATTTCCCTCGTGACCTTTGCATCACCTGCGACCCTCTTAGGCTGTGGGTCTCCTTTCCTCAAAGATCGGCATGACGGTTGTCGTCTTTCACCCACTTCCTTTTGGCACATATCCGCTTTCTCCAGCGACATGTATAACAGCATTTCAAGTGTTATTTTGCTGAGTGCATCTGCACACACTCCTCTGCATTGAGGAGTTCTTCGTCAAGATTGTACTCCAAGTGAGTGATACAGCCTCACCAATGGGGTACTTTTGAATTGTGGTATAACCTTAACCAGGTAGAGTCTGGCCACACCTTTAGCTGAATCTTATAGGTCATATCAAAGGCCGACTTCACTTTACCCTCAACTTCACTAAATCTTCAACTCCATCAGCCTTTGACCTGGACCATGAGGGTCACATCAAAGGCAATATCACTACACCCATACCTTCACTACACCTTCAACACCATTTGTATTTGACCTAATCCATAAGAGTTAGGTCTAGCGCCATCTACTCTACACCCTTCGTATCATGGGCCTTTGACCTGACTTATAAGAACCACGAGCCTTGTTTGGATCAAGAGCCTTTAGTGCCCTGTGTGTGTGTGTGTGTGTGTGTGTGTGTGTGTGTGTGCACTTCCTGTGTGCGTGTGCGCGGCGGTGTAGCAAGGCCGTCTGCCGAGCGAGGCTGAGAGCTTACCACAGTCCCAGGTTCCACGTCTCCGGACGCAGTTGTTGCTGGCGCTCTGTCCCTCCCACCCTCCCTCTCTCTCTCCCCCACCCTCTCTCTCACTGTCTCTCTGCCCGTGACAACAGTGCCACGGTGAGCGGCCTCCCCTCCACTCAGTGTCTCGCCCCAGTGTCACACGTTACCACCGCTCCTTCCGTCGTCAGATGTAGAGATCGGTTGCGATAATCTTCATCGTCTTCGCGTTGTCTGTCGGTGGCTGCGAAGATGTGGTCTACCGTCTCTTCAAAATTTTACATTCAGCCCCTTTTCAGCACGACGGTACCGCCCTTTGAGCACGGCGATACGACCATTGGATAAGATGACCTTATCATTTTAAGGGTCAGGTCAAAGGCTAAGGGTATCATACCCACGTGTCGTACCGTCGTGGTTAGGAGGTGTGTAATCAAGATGGCTCAAGACGTTGGTCAAGGAATCTCTCTCGCTTTATGAACGCGTTTCATCCAACACTCATCCTCGCCTCGTGGTTTATGTGCGTGGAACGTGATCGCTACGTCGTGCCCGATGAACGAGGAATAAACCGAGGTTTATTTTCTATGAGGGTTTATATGTGTTCGAGAACTGATGTTGGCGCTCAGAGAATGGTCTTCGAGACTTGGTGTGAGACGTCATGGCGCCAAAAAGACCCGAGTGTAAGAATATGATGGATTACACGATTCAGCTTCAGCTGAAGTTTACTAGAAAATGAGTTGTTGTTTTTTTCTTATGGAAATCTTAGCACCATTTTAAGAAAATATCTTCATATGAGACTCAGACACTCTACCTGCACGGACCATAGTATTGGTTCGTTAGTGATCAACAGGTCATGAGGAAGGAGGTCTTCCTCTCGTCCTCCAGGTGAACCAGTAGCCACGAGCCTCCCTGCCAACGAACCTCTGATGGTTCTGGACACACCAGGTCTCTCACCAGGCTTCGTACTCGTAAACTATACCGTCTAATGATAACGAGTGTGGTTCAATCATTAGCTCAACCACCTCACGTCTTAGTGGCTTGGGTGAGACATCAATGGGCCTTTTTCGGGTCCTGTACTGGGCGTTTATACACCGTTTTTCATAAACGCTGTTAAACGTAACAATTCTTACGTGTATCTCCTTTCAAAGGAACGGGCCTATCTCTATGATTATGAGATAGACACTTTCATCATACTAAATGCCTTCGATAGATGTGAGGATTAATGAAAATGGACTAACAGACGTATGATATTGGTCACGTTGTTTTAAATGTTGTTGGAAACATGATGACGGTGATACTCGGAAAAGGGAATCTATTCCTTACTTACCTGTGGCAGTGATGCGAAAATGGTTCTCTCCTGTGTGGCGCCGGGGGAGAGAGAATATACGTCAGCCAGGTGTGTGTGATGGATGAGGCGAGCGGGTGAAGTTCTCAAAACCCGGACGAAAAACAAAACTTCAGCCGCCGTGAGCAACAGGAGCTGCTGCAACACTGGGAAGATTTATGTGTTGCTCTCATAAGTGTTTCGTTGGGGGGGGGGGGGGTCGTGTGTTGTGAGAATGGGAGAGTAATGGTGGTGCGGGTTGTGTACAGCCTCTTGTGTGTCAATGAGTTTTGCATCTGCGCGCGCGCGTGTGTGTGTGTGTGTGTGTGTGTGTGTGTGTGTGTGTGTGTGTTACCAGACTTCGCCCGCTTGAGGTTACAACATGAAATAAGTCTCCTTTGGCGAGTCTTTCCCATCGTCAGTTGACGAAACGGAATACAGTCTTGCCAAAGAACTTCTCACTTCAGGGTTATCCATTGTGTTCCTGCGACTGAGTGTAGCGCAGCTGTAGCGTCGCAGGATCCCCTGGGTGGAGGATGTGAGCAGAAAGATATTCCAAGCCAGACGTGGAGGCAATTTATACATGCATTTTGTATTTACTACAGTTGGGATCAGTTATAGATACATTTTCTCCTGACTACAGTTTATATATATAATATTCATTTATGTATCTGTTTACATATTTATCTATAACTACATCGAGACCAAAGGTTCCTGCAGCCCAACTGTGCGGTGCTTCTTGTAGAAAGGAAATGTGCACTCCTTTCGAGTGAGATGTTCTTTAACGATACTGTGCTCCCAGTGGTTCAGTCTTGCCAAAGGTGACTTTTCCCTGACGGTGCACGACCCCTCCAGCTGTAGGTAATGTACGACCCCTGCTGCTGTAGATAATGTACGACCCCTGCTGCTGTAGGTAATGTACGACCCCTCCTGCTGTAGGTAATGTACGACCCCTGCTGCTGTAGGTAATGTACTCCTTTTAGAGGTGGCAACTTAACCCCTTGAGCACGGCAGTACGACTCTCGAGTACGAAGGAGAAGCCACCATACTGCAAGGTCGCACCGTCGTGCACGTATGGGATTCTCAACTGTTGCACACTTGCTCTGCCGTGTTCCCCCGACCCCGGCAGCTCCGTGCCAACTGACTTGTAACACGAGTCTATGAATCATTCATAGATTTAGGGAGACGTGGGTTGGTTGGATAAATCTCATTTCCTGGAGGATTTCTCCTGTGGCTGGGGTGAGGACAGCCCTTCAGGGACGGCTCTACCCTCCTAATCCCGCCCCTGAGCCACTAGGGGAAGCGGGAAGGGTAGTGCAGTACTTTGTGGTCTCTCTGGGGCGCAATCCCGGACAGTATCCCTCACTTTCTGCATCGTTCTCTTTCTTAAACCTTGTGAGGATGTGTCTCAGGCAGCGAGGCACTTCTTGATATAACGACCTGTGAAGTACTGTGCCACACACACTCCCGTACCTCCCTCCCTGCATTAAACACTCACACTTCTTTGGTCTTAAACACAAGACCTGTCGTGTGCCGCTTTTTGACGCAGAACTTACGTGTTTGCAACCCACACACCGGACGACGCTGGAGCTTCCTTCCTTTTTTCAGGACGTCAGCGTTTCTGCCGCCCCTCCATCAGTGTCCTCACAACGGCGCCACTCATAAAGTGAGCGGTGGTTTTTGCCCGGTCATGTATTCATGGACCGGTCGGTAGTTCCTTACAAACATCCTCATGTTTTGACGGGGGTCCCACGTCTCTGCTCCAACGTTAATTGCCCAGGGATGTGAGCAGCAGTGCTCCTGCCCCTGCGGATGATCCGGTATATATTAACCTTGTTTCTCACACTTACATACGACTCCACTGAGAAGCTGTTGGTGATATACACATCGGGGGAATAATGTACGTATGCTGTTGGAGTTGGTGGCCTTTTACAGCTAATGGCTATTGAATCCCTCGTCAGAACCGTACATAAAACATACAGGAAAATATGATTGCTTTTTATGTCAGGTTGAGGAGTTGAGGTGGTGGCGGGTCAGCTCGGGGCCGGAGCCTGTAGCGCGAGGGGGAAGCCTTCAAGGTAATTTGCATACTTTAACGAGGACTTAGAATGGTGTGTGGGGGATGGGGGAGGTGTGGGGGTAAGGGTGAAGGTGTTGGGGGAGACATGTACGAGAGGGGAGGGTGTAGGAGGATGGATGGAGGGAAAGGTGGACCTCAGTGCTGCCACACCTAGTGTAGTGCGGGTGGAACACAGTGTTGCTTACCCCAGTGTTCCCACCACCTTTGAGGTGATAATAGTGTGGATATGGATGACATCTCTCGTCCAAGAGTACATTCTGTCCCTGGTGCTGAGTGGAATGCAGCCTTGGAGCTGCAAGAGCCCCTAGAAAAGAGGTTCCTTAGGTAACACCAGGACACCTTCCTGTAGGAGTGATATCTTATGTACGTGTTCTTTATCATTATAACACACGGTAACCCATGTCTTACCAGCATTGCCTCATTCTTCCATAATTTCTGATATTTCGATCATAAAGATAGCGGTGAACGACCTTTGACCCGACACCTGATCCTACATAATGCCTGCCGGAATGCCGTGTCACTTGGCTTGTTGGCTGAGTCTGGACTCGTATACGAGGTTGAACTGGTATAAGCTAGACCCCCACACCAGAGAGCTGTGTAGAGTTACCGGGTACATTAATGTAGTGTGACTTGATCCACGTCAAGTAAAACAAGGTCTAACATAGGAACACGTAAAAAATGCATAGAGTTCATACGTATTCCTGGAAGTTACTTACTCTTAGGGATTCGGATGATAATGTAAATGGGATTAGATAAGAAAGACAGATGACAGAGGGCATAATGGTCTGTGACGAGGGTTATCTTAATGCATATAAAAGACAAGTAACAGAAGTCCTGATGGTTATCTGTTGGAAAACAGTGGTAATATCCTACATTCTTATTCTCTCTATATATTGTCGAAATGATAAAGTCGAATACATATACGAAACTTATTCATGGAAAGAATATCGGTTACCGATATCTATAATACGCACACTCGCTGAAGTGAGCTTCCACCGGGGTGGGTAGAGATGGAGTTGAAGCTTGTGTCGGGTCTTGGACGCGATAAGCTCAAACCCCAGATCTGGAGTGTGGTCATCTCACGTGTGGGGAAGACCTTATTGCCGTCCCGCCGCCTGGAATCTGGACACATGACCAGTCTGCCAGATGAGCAGATGACATGGAGACTCTAACCCTCACAGTTTTATAGGCAACTACGAGATATGTCGCAGTGAATAATACGGCTTTTTATCCTCTCATCTGTGATGTATGCCATCATTATTCTTGTTGAGTTCTACTCCAATCCTTTTATCTTCTTTTTCAATCCTATCCTCTTGCTCCTCCTCAGTCTCCTCTGCTTTCTCGTCCGTCTTCTTCCTTCATCTCCAGTTTCTCATCTTCATTCTGCTTCTCAGAGAGGTAAAAGGAATGCAGTGTTGACAGGAAGACTAAAGTTTTCGATACCTAGTTGCTTCAGTGATCGTGGCATCATCGCCAGTGATACGAGTGGACGAGCAATGCGTTAGTTTTGTATGTACTGAGACGGACTCACAGTTTGTAGAAAATTGAGCCTGCTTCTCCGTACTCATCCTTGTCCCGTCTCCTCCCATCTGCTCATCTGTCATAAAAGTTTTGGTTCTCTTTCCCTTAAATACCCTTCATACATGGGATGTCTGTGCCTCAGATTTCTATCCAGACTAAGATAAATGTATCAGACAGATTTTCCTCCATGCAGATCACCCTGACGTCAGTGCAATCCAACCACCATCTCTTGAACCTTTGCCATGACATCTTTAGGCCATCAGCAACCTGTCTGCGGCGGCAGTCAAAGCATTACTCAGGTCCGATTTCTCTCCTCGAGGCTCAACCGTCAGCCGAAGCCAGGGAAGATCAGCCACACCTCCAGAGGGAACCAGATCTGTCGAGTGAATGATTTACAAGTGTGAAGCCGCAGTGCTTTGTCGTGGCCCGTGCAGCTAGCGCAGAATGTGCCGCAGTAGTGACTTTAGGATGCCAGACTCGTCTTGTGGGCTTCTTACGCTACGGCACATTATTATTATTATTATTATTATTATTATTATCATTGTTATTGTTTTTGATGTTGTTGTAATTATCATTACTGTTTCCCTCGTAAATGGACTGCTTATATACATATTTGCTACATGAGCAATCCTGGAGAACTGACGCCGATACCTTTGCCATCAGAGGAAGCTATCTGGAACTTGTGAGGATCTGGGTGTTTCCACCGACTCCCTCCTCCGATCCAGGATCAAAGGGTTGTTTCGAAATTTCATATCGGCTCACAGCGTGAGTGAAGAAAGTGTTCAAATCACTGAACTCCACGGAAAAGTTGGCGTAAAATTCTGTGCCTGCGCCTCTTTTGATCTGGTGTCAATATTCTCGGGGGACTTTTGAGTCCTCGCTCATGCCCAGCTCTTCGTGGAGAAGCCTTTCAGGAGATGAGATATGCCCCTAGGGCCTTGAGGGACTGCGTGACGGTGACGTGACTGTCTGTCATCACTGTGTAACAAGCAGTAGTCATCGTGTCGTCAGCTGTCACTCTTGTGGGTCATCCAGAGTTAGGGTCATCTTCAACTTTCCTTAGTCGAGACCTGACCGTAGCCGACCCATCCTGAACTGTGATATGGGAACGAGCAGACTCACCACCATGTGGTTAGCTTGATTTTGTGGCTGTTATGCACCGAAGGTGTAATCAATCAGTGAAATGAATGAACTTCACTTCATTCCAATGAATGAACTTCACTTCATTCCAATCCTAGAAGTCACAGAAAGGTGTATGGAAGCAAGCCGAAACAGAAATATAAAAAGCATTTTAAAAATTCTAGCTTTGTCGGGCGAATTTTATAAATAAAAAAGTCAAAACTCCAGCATTTCTTTTATAGTCAACTTGAAGAGTTGCAACAGACCCTTCGTCTATAGAGGAAAGCCCAAGTCTTGTGTAGTCCTTGACAATCCAATCCAATACCTTATCGAGGACCCAGCCTTCGTTTCCAGCGCCCCTCTTCTGTTCAGTCTCTGCCGTTCAGGATCTTCTCAATCCTTTTATTCAACCGTTGGTGTTCTCTTGAAGTTAAGAATTCCATACGATTCGCAACGCCATTGTCCTTACCACGAAATAAGGAAGAAAATTTGTAAATTTGTGACGAAGAATATGGGGGAGAAAAAAAAAATTGAGTAAATACGACTAATTGGAGGAGGTATAAGACACACAAAAACCAGAAATCTGATTTAAAAGAAACGCGAAATAATGTTTGCACCAAATATTAGATTAGGGAAAACGCCTCTGTGTAATGAAGAGGGGAAATCCACCGGAAATTCAAACAAGGAAAAGTTTTATACATACCTTGAAATCGTCAGGTATTTATGTGTATTAGATGGAAGAGGGTGAATGAAGGTGGAATATATGAACGCTAAGAATACTGGGTATAGCACATAGAGTGAGGATGACTGAATCCTGTGAATAAAATGAAGATGAGAAGCAGGAGGGAGAGAGAGGAGGTGTGGAGATGAGCAATACAGTGAACAGTGAAGGGAGATAGGATGAAAAGATCTGTAAGAAATGGGACTGACAGAGACAGAAAAAGAACGAGAAAGCAAAAAGATAAGGGAATGGAGGAGATTGAGAAGGTGTAAAAAGGGGAAAGGAATGCGTGTGAGAATGATAGAGAAGTCGTTGAAAGGAGGCAGAGGGGAGGTGTGGGTGAAGGAGTGCCAGTCTTAGTGGGGAGGACCCTGGGGTCGGAGGAGGGGGAGGAAGAGTGCCAGTGCCACTGGGGAGGCTCCCCGGGGGTCGGGTGCAGGGCAGGTCTCTGGTGGATAACGAGTCTATTCACAGTCGATGGGTCGTGAAATGTGACGCCCCGCGCCCACCTCCTGGGGTTACAACTTGGGCCCTGCCCTTTGACATGACGACTCGGCTCCTCTCCCTCCTCCTCCTCCCCCTCTTACTCCTATCAGTCCTCCTGCTGGAGTTCCTCCTCCTCCTTCTGTCGATGCCACTCCTTTACCCAATGGAGTAGCTCCTCTTCCTGTTGGAGTTCTTCCCCCTGTCACTGCCACTTGGAAAATCCCTCTATTTATGTTCCTTATTCCCGATACTCCTCTTTCCTGTCGCTTCCATTGACTTCCTTCCCGGTCTGTTTGTCTATTAGATTACAGGAGGACGGAGGGAGAGAGAAGAGGGGGAAGTCTTGTGAGGCTCCCCTGCGAGAGAAAGAAATGACCTGATGATCATTATGTCAGTTGGTCATTCTAGTTTCTTATATTATATTCCTTCCTCATCTGCGTTGGCGTCGTCACCAACGCGGACTGAGACACCAGGGGGTTGACTTATGCCGCGAGGATGACAAGGTTACTGTGCTCTCCTACCCCCAGCCTGTAGACGAGGGCTTAAAAGAAGGTACGCGGCACACAAAAGGTCTAGGGACTGGGATGGAACCGTATGTGTGAAGAATCTTTTGCTTGACTTTAGCAGACATGTGTCGCTTTGGAAAGACGGAGCCTCACAGTAGGGTACGTCTTGATCTATGTCCCGTTTGCAACAGAGTTAAAGAACCAAGGAATTTTACAAGGTGACTATGGGTAGTCGTAACATTATCTGTAGACATCTGTAATGTAGAAGGGATGAGAGATTTTCTGAAAGAGATTATGTATTCAATCACTCCCGATCAGTGAGTGTTCTAAGATTTGATTTAAGGACGAGAAAGGGCGAGTTCCACCTCGATTGTTGCCACTTCCTCGTATGGCAAAAGTCATTGAAGGGTATTCCCTCCCACTCACTAAATGCCACTGTGAAAGCACCAGCTACCACTTTGGAAGCCCTGAAGGGCGGTCCTCCCACTCACCAGGTGCCACGGAGAAGATTGCCTCTCGGTTTATGTGATCATAATGTTCTTATGAGCCAACACAGTAAAGAAGTGGATGACGTGTAATGTACTAGAGGAACAACTTTCTTATGTGTATATTTCAGACTGATGGCATTTTTTTTTTTTAGTATGGGCGTGGGGAGGTGAGGGTGTGGGCGTGGGAAGGTGAAGGTGTTGGCGTGGGGAGGTGAGGGTGCAGGCGTGGGGAGGTGAAGGTGTAGGCTTAGGGAGGTGAGGGTGTAGGCGTGAGGAGACGAGATTATGGACCTGTGGGGAGGTAAGTGTGCGAGCGTCGGATTATTTACAATTTCTAACGTGCATGAGAGAGAGAGAGAGAGAGAGAGAGAGAGAGAGAGAGAGAGAGAGAGAGAGAGAGAGTGAGAGAGAGAGAGTGAGAGTGTGTGTGTGTGTGTTACATAAAGTTATACAGATATACAGACCACATGGACGCAGGGTCGTAACACAAACAAAACTGCAGTCATCTTGAAAGCATCAGTAGAGCAGGACAGCAAGGTAAATGCTCTCTGTCCATCCTCCACTCCACCAGGCACACGACGGTGAAGAAACAAGACAGGAAAAATACCTTGCATGACTAATAAACCAGAAGGAAATGTTTAATGTCATCAGGTAGAATGAACGTGAATATATCATGCATCCCATCAAGAAAGACATGCATCCCTTCACTTTGTGTTGTAAGAACATTAGTAATCATGAATTTGAGCTTCCAGCCTCTCGACTTACCCTGCCTACATTATTCCTCATGTTGAAGACTGAGACAGTAATTCTCAACTGCTCTCTCAAAGCAGGTGACGTGGGTTGATCAATGTTGTATGTTACCACAACATGACCAGGGAGAGGTCAGTGGTTGTGAAGGTAGCATGATACACCACTACGTTATGATGACTGAGTCAATAAATTATTCCATACCGGAGAACGACACTTGATGATCAAGCCTAATTATGAAGATATCAAGGGTGTTGATCTGAACAATAATTTCTGGGAGTTTATTCCACGCATCAATAATGTTGTTGGTTAAGAAATATTTCATACTGGCCAGATTATTGGGTGACCTGTAAGTCTTAATCCATTTCCTCTCGTTGGTAATGCTGGCGCTACTGTCAAGAAAGTTTCAATATCGACGTTGTTGAATCTTTAAGTGTTTTGAAACATTCAATCAATTTGCCACGGAGACGCCTCTTGCTTAAGTCTCTCCTCATATGGTTTGTTAAGCAAGGAAAAATCAATTTTGTTGCTCAAAACAGCACTGTATATTCGAGTCGTGGTTCAGCTTCTGCACGTAAAGATTCTGTTAATAAGTCCTAACATCCGATTAGCTTTCTTGTTAGCTTCATTACAATGCTGGGAGAATCTGGAGTTATTGAAGACAGTGACCCTTAGATCTCTCACACTAAGGGTGTCCTTTATCTTGTGGACGACCATCAGTTCAAAATAGAATATTGTTTCTGTGGTGTACAGGAATATGTCTTGTTGCATAAACTGACGCTTCAAAGTGGGCCATAGTTCCTTTGGGCAGGAACCAACAAGGCTGAGACCCATTAACGTGTCACACAACCCATCACAATCCGATCTTGTAAAGTTATGTGTAATAATAATGGTTGTAGGGGAGTCGGTCTTGGTATCTGCATCAAACCTAACCATGTTATGGTCGCCAGTGCCTACATGTTCTCCAGCATGGGAGGGTATTACTTACTAACAACTCCTGCGATGCAAGAACTAAATCAAGTCTATTACCTCCCCACGTCAGCTCGGTGAGGGTAAGGGAGAGAAGATTGTCCTGGATAAACTTAATAAGTCTGGCAGGCTCACTTTCTACACCTGTGATAGTTTGCCAGTTGATTTCTGGAAAATCAATGATAACAAGGTGTTCAGTGTGTACCATGCAATGATAACAAGGTGTTCAGTGTGTACCATGCAATGATAACAAGGTGTTCAGTGTGTACCATGCAATGATAACAAG
>JAUTXX010506510.1:0-12197 GCA_032273605.1 Panulirus laevicauda | reverse complement strand
AGAGAGAGAGAGAGAGAGAGAGAGAGAGAGAGAGAGAGAGAGAGAGAGATTCCTCCTGGCGTGGGTTGGGCAACTAGTTTGGAAAATGTTACTTTGGTGGGATGTAAATGAGGGTTTTCGTATCGCTTAGGAATCGCTTGACAAAATAAACATAAAATGCACGAGAATTTATGTATAAAGGATTTGCATACGCTTACACATTTGAATTGAAGGGCTGCGTGATTATATGCACAAGTTCACAAGCACAAACACTATGCTAAACACGTGAACACACACACACACACACACACACACACACACACACACACACACACACAGGTGGCTGTGACAACGAGTCTGTGACAAACACCACAGATTAAGCTTATCACGACCAACAGTTTCATCTTCGACCCTTCAGTCTAGCTGTCCAGACCACGTTTACAAAGGACACTACTGTGACCCTGCCCAGGGAAATGCACCTGGAAGCTCCATCTAGACGGAGAAGTGGCCATATGACCGTGTCAAATTCACACTCACCCACCCACCTTGAGGATCATATGCTGCACGCGATGCTGCAGTGTAGGTGAGGGTGGCGTGTTAGCTCTGTATTATCTAGTGGTGTCACCCAAGGGACTCGCCAGTTTCCTTGGAGGAAGCGGTAGGTAAATATAATTACTCGGGGAAAACAAAGCTACAGTAGTCGACGCATTTGCTGTACGAGGATGGAAATTGCTATATCGTGACGACGCTGGTGAGGAGAGAGAGGGGAAAAAATGAGACGAAATGGGTTGTTGGCGACGGAGGGAGACAGAAATAATTTTCTCTAAGATATTGACTTGCAATATTTAGATGCACAATCACTTGTACATGTCTATCATTCATGCAACTGGAGGAAAAAGAAATGAGGGAATCTATGAATAAGATGTTTATGTAAATTTGATAGAGAGTTGCTCGAGCAGACATTGTTTATATATCAACTTAGATATGATGACACGCTTAAGCACCAACGTCTGATGTCATCTTTTACTATAAATCCTGATTTGCGATGAGGAGAATGATATAGTGGCGATTCTGGTCCTTCTGTCGCAACTGGGGCCAACGAGAGCCAAACATTAGATTAAGTCAATGTCTCGTGAGCAGATACATCGGAACCTGCAAGTAAAATAAAAGATATAGAATGAAGGAAAGATATCAGGATCATTCGTTATCCTAACGATATCTTAAGGAGACGGCAGACACCAGTCAAAAGCAAATCGAATGCATATATTCTCGACCTTCGCCGCGCCTGACGTACCAAGAGAAATTCGCTACCCGTGTCTTCGCTCAAGCCTACGACCCATCTGCAATCCATAACTCAGAGAGAAATGGCAGGAAGCAACAACTGGGACTCATATATTCGAACTGTTATTACATTACAGATGAATATTTAATGGAAGCCTTGTTCTGACCTTCATTTGTGTAAAGCCTTGCAAAACCCCGAATTTATTGGAAGCGTAGCGTTGGTAAATATCTCTTCGAATTTCGAACCCCTGCTATCATAAATATTTCTTCGAACTCTTGCTATCATAAATATCTCTTCGAACCCTAGCTATCATAAACATATCTTCGAACCCTTGCTTTCATGAATATCTCTTAAAGTCTTGCAAAAATAAACATCCTTTTAGGGTTCTGATCCTTGTAACTACCATAACACATATATAACGGCCGTTCACCACAGCTAATTTGTCAGACTTCGCCAAAGACACATAAGCCTTGATATGTAAACATGGATATTACATGCGTGCCATGCGTAATATGGACATTTTCGTCCTGAAACGGATTCGTTCGTTCCTTGAAGCTTGCGTTCGAATCCCTTCCATTTTCTCCATTGTCTTGTTTGTCGCTTGGTTCTTCAAGCTTTGGGCCCATCAACCGCCAGGGTCATTATGGCTGTCAACGTCAGGCTGAAAAATCCACGAACCGAGATTTAACACACACACACACACACACACACACACACACACACACACCACTTAACGTGTGGCCCATGTTGTCTTACTATGGTGTGAGTAAATAACTTTTATCTTATACTTTTATGCTCTTTTCAAGGCTTATGGAAGAGTATGTAAGATTCTGACGTCAACTGTTCACTCGTCTTCCGAAATAGGGGGTTGGCTGTGCGGTTATAGTGCAGGATTTTACGAGAATGGGGAGGTGATAGAAAGGGATCTATAAAAAAAAAAAAAGAATGGTAGACATCCAATATGAAGTAGGAAGCTCAAGCGTCAGTGTCTGGTGGAGTGGTGATGTTGATGGAAGAGCCATAAAGAGGGAGAAAGACGTTTGGTGATTTCCAAAAATGGAGTTGAAGGAGGAAGCTTGATGGAGTGATGGTGTTGAGGGAGCAGCAACGTAGATGGAAAAGGACTCTTGGTGGTGTGACAGGGAGGCAGTGAGGTAGTTGTAGAGGTATACTTGGTGGAGTGTTGGTGTAATGTAGGTAGCCATGTGGATGGAGAGGGATGCTGTGTGTGGAATGATGACTTCGAAGACACAACTATGTAAATGGAGAAAGGCAGTTGGCGTGGTGAGGGTCCGAGGACTAAAGCGAACCACTGGACCAGAGGAGTTAACATGGTAGGTGCAAGGGGTTAAGGAGGGGAGGAGTTCTGGCTAGATTATAGTGAAGTGGCAGCAAACCTCCGTATAAGACGGGGAGGTACGCCCGATGGAAGTAATGACGTAAAGAGAAGAATCTGAAACAAAGGCGATTAAACGGTGTGTGAGATGGCTAGTCCATGATGCAGAGGTGAAGTGGACGGAGAGAGAGAGAGAGAGAGAGAGAGAGAGAGAGAGAGAGAGAGAGAGAGAGAGAGAGAGAACGTGCCTGGGTGTGGGAATCCATCTTCCATGACAGCCCTGCAGACAAAGAGATGAAATAATCATGTGATGGAATTTTGCTTTCTCTCCTCTTGGGAGCGAAGTGAGTGTGTAATTGGAATAGAAAAATCAGAACTGCATATTCGGAATAAAGTAATTACTAGAATACTGAAGACCAAAAGAACTGCTAGAATTCCTGAGTTATGGTGTAGTAATTACCTTCCCGAAAATGAAAGGTGGAGTATTGTGATGTCATGAATGGAGTGAAGGAACAATAGGAGCAGGTGGAGTGGTGTGATGAGATTAGTGGAGTGAGGGAGTAGATCATGGTCAGGTGAAGGAGTGTGATGTGCTGAGTGGATTGGAGGAGATGAGTCGTTGACAAGAACTCATTAAGGTATGTATTGCATCATCAGTTCTGGCCGAGGTGTGTGGCCAAATACTGGGTCCACCAGGTAGTGATGGAGTGTGTGGCCAGGTGCCGGGGCCAGGTAGTGATGGAGTGTGTGGCCAGGTGCTGTGGTCATTCAGTGATGGAGTACATGGTCAGGTCATATAGTCATCGAGTGATGGAGTCTGTCTCTTCCGTAACATCCGCATTACCTTCTCACCTTCTCCATCACTATTTTCCTTCACCCTCAACATCCTCCTCCTCCTCCTCCTAGCCACTCGCACTCCCATCGTCTTCTTTATCTCCCCCAATCACCATCTTTAACCTCAGCATTGCCATCATCTAACCTGTGCTTCACCTCGCAACCTCGCTTGACCTCACCGCCCTCACGACCCCGTAACCTCCACGTCACGCCGCTACTAACCCAGCATCAAGTACGGAATGCCAGGGTACAGGAGAACGGGCCAAAGGTCGCGTCACTCTGGCTTAATGCGCAGGACTTGTGTATTGGGTATGCTGGTTTCAAGTGATGGATAAGACTCTCTCTCTGGCTCTCTTCGAAAGTGGTATGTGAATGAGTTCATCTCCTGCTGGCGCACACGGCGTCGAGCCCAAGGCTTATGAGGACTCTAGTTGTGGCCATGTCCCATGATATTGCGACAAGACCTCCTCAGGACCAACACCAACTTCCCTGCTGGCGCAGTAGTTACAGAGGTTTGCCACGCACGGTTGACGAGAACACTCCAGCCATCGTCGAGTTCGACGGGAGAATATCCTGCCTCAGGTGTCGTGCAATTGCCCTGGAGTTCCTGGAACTCAACAGAGGAGGATTGCGACATAACGTCTGGATAGGATGCGCCAAATATGATCATGCCACGTAAGACATGCACTGGCGGTAATGCCCAGCACTACAGGGGTCCCAGCAGTTCAGGATGAGGTCAGGTTGTTCTATAGTGTACTAGAGCGATGTTAATGATCTTGATTTGCACGGGATCTTCTGGCGACTGACCAGCTCTGGAGCCGAGGTTGATGCTAAATCCATCGTGAAGGTGGGGATGTAAGTAGCAACAACGAAATTATGGGACCTATGCAGGCTCCCTGGGGAACGCCTTATGTTATTGGACTCTCTACACTTGACACAAATAGTTTTGTTCAGGTAAAATTTTCCCTAAATGTTCTTTATGAGAATGATTTCTTTTGGCTTGGTAGTTCAAATTTTAGTCGTTTATGGAAATGATGGTAACGTCTTATCAGTAAAGTTATTTCATATATAAAAAACAATTATTGAAAAGGTATTTCAGTTCTTACGTAAACTCAGACAAAAAGTCCTTTATAGGAACGCATTCTGGTGGGGTACCTGTTTTCACTTTCTTTGTCCGTCATGGTTGAGATTCCTCCAGATGCTCAATCTGGTACAGTGAGACGGCAGCAGTGAAGACTCTGGGTCAAGGGGCGGGCCAGCAATGCTACGTTAGTCAAGCGGACGTTGACGGCAATATACTTTGTTTTTTCTTTTTCCAGTCACGACAGCCCTGCGTGAATAGCATGCCTCCTCCGTTATAACATAAATAATTTTGTTTCGACCCTCCATATTCTACAGTGACTGTTTTAGACACTCTTATGTAGCGCTGGTGCTTTTCTTCTTGCCCGCACGAAGTAACTCTTGATGCTTGGGGTCAGGCACGACCGTAGAGGATTCGAAGCTTCCCGGCAATGAGGTTCTTTGTCTGCAATGTTAGCCAAGGTCAGTCGTCGTCACCCCTGCACCAGGACCCCTGGGGTGGAGCACACCTCCTACTGGTGTAGGAGGAGGTGTTGTGTGGGTCCTTCGTTACTCCCGCAAGGATCCAGTCTACCAGTCTTAAGCAGATTATATACAAAACCTCTTCCCTGTGGAATTAGTAGAAGATTCGTCGATTTACCTCAGGTACCTGAATAGACATCGTGTTCTTATGGTGTTTACAATTATAGAGTAAATATATTCTGCGAAGTTCGTCAGGGTTTTTTTTCTTTTTTTTTTACGAACGTGTTTCAAGTACAGACCACAAGGGAAGCCGGAGTAGCTACGGTAAGGTCACCAAACTGGTCTTGGAGGCCAGACTGTAGTGGGTGGTCAAGAATATATAAAAACGCAGTTTTCAGTCTCTGATTATTTTTCCTTCCCACTCTTTCGAAATCGAGATCGTATCCAGAGCTCCAGGTTCGTCAGACAGGTGCTTGCAGTCACAGGGAACCTCCCGTACAACCCATGATGTTTACGAAGCCACCGAAAATTTTGGGCAGAAAATGAACCTGTTAATTGTAGGTCACGTCTCATTGAAACCAGTCCTGTCGGGGCTACGTGGCGTCGCTGCCACTGACGCTAGTCATTATATGATTCTGGTTCCCCAGACGGACCGACCCATGATTGTCTTATCCTGAAAGAGGATCCTTGCGAGGGAACGCCGTTCGTAGGAGGGGAGTTACTTATGGATATAAACAAATGTACATTTTTCCTCCCGTAAGCAAGAATCTCTGCTATATCGTTGCTCTTTTGATGGATACTCACATTCTTTAGGATGGTAACTCACTGTATTGTATAGGAGTATACGAATATATGATTACTATTTGATTACTATTTTTCTGTTACTTGAAGAGTTTTACACTCGTGTTGCATCGTCTCTTAACCTTGTATATAGGTATGCACCATGTCATAGCTTTAAGCATACATACACATACACGCACCACAGCTTACGGCAAATACTCGTCAGGATCTTAATAGTTAATGGTATTCTTGTGTATTCCAAGGGATGGACTGGAGATGAAGGACTTCCACGTAGAATTAGTATGTTACAGACATGTCCACAGTGGTAAAGCATTACGCTGGATCAGTCGCAATACCTGGTCACTGTGACAGAAGAAAGCGTTACATCATAGTAATATTCTTGCCGAGGGAAAGAAAGAAAGAAAGAAGGCAGTTCTTTCTCTACTGACAGCATTGACTTCATGAATATTGATTTGAAGATATCACAGCAATTATCCCATATATAGCATGATTCCACTGTAGCTCCTCCGCTGCTTCTACATTTAGTTGTCAGTTTCCTCGGAGGTGAGGCCTTGAATCCTTGTTGGTTCATTCGGTTATTGCATCTCAATTACGGCACTTTGAATTCAACAGGATCATTAGCCTACGGAATAATTTACCAATTAGAACAGTTGAAAGCAGTACCATGGGTACTAACACGAATTCAAACAGAAGCAACAAAAATAATTCCGTCACTGAAAAGTATGCATTTTGAAGCAAGATTCAGAGACCTTAGACCAGGTTCAATGGAAGTTTTCACATTAGTAAAAAATTTCGACAACATAGGGTAAGAATATTGTTCATATTAGATAAAAACCTAATGACCAGAAATAAAAGTATGGAATTAAAAGGAAGTATATGTCATAGCAACGTGGTTATTGAACATCAATTTGAAAATCAGAAAACATGACTGCTTCGTAGGGCCGACAGGTAGTTTATTAGACATGTAAGTTTTGCAAACCTGGAACATATTAGTTGAAGAACAACACTTGGACTCTAGAATATGAGCTAAGATTTTAAAGCATTCTATCTTTAGATAGATATCGCCAATAATCCAAGTAGTTCAGGATATTTCAGCTAGAAACATTAGTTGCATAATCAGAATATAACAGTGGAAGCCTTCATTACAATGAATAATCTCATAGATGGAGGAAATTTGTTATGTATCCTTATGTATCCTATGTCTCATGTATCCCTACATGTAATGTAAATACGTAATGTATTACGCTCGTCTTCCTTTTGTTTTCAACGAGCGTCATGCGCTCTGCTGGCAGAAGGTTTAGTTATCGGATAGTCAACACTCCATCGTGCCTCACAAATCGTACTTGTGTATCTTGTTTGTTGTGCAAAAGCAGTGTCACGCCTTCACCAGCGTCTTTGTTTCACAATTTTCTTCAATAGATATATTAAACATAATCCATGTAACATGTAAAGTGGAGTTGAAATGGATATTATGGTCGGCAGTACTGGTCTGGGACAGTGTCGCAGCATGACAACACACACTTCACCCTCACCGACTCCAACACCAACGTCGGGGTCGGACAAGAGGTCAAGTTCTCATTCCAAGTTCACTTCTCGGGCGAACAGCCTTTCGTCGTCATGATCGTCATGAACGGTGTACAGATCTGCGGTAAGTGACCTTAAATAGTCCTCTCTCCCTCTCTCTCTCTCACTCCATATTTCCAGTCCACAATAGAAATAAGGATGGTTATGAGAAATGATGTCTAGTGATTATTAGTAGCGCCCTCATTCTATAATGAAAATATATTTGCACTCCATAGATCGGACCCATTGTTCGTGTATGGGCAAGTGTATAATCCCGTGACTTGTGGTAAGTCGTTCTCCAGCATTCCACAGTGGAGCTACTGCCAAAAATGGGATATTACTTTTTACTTAAGAGTAATTGACAAAATGTAAACATAACAATCAAATTACTGTTCTAACATGCTAATTAAGACAAGGATAAAGATGTAATCCTTTACATGTATATGTTCTAATGGTCATTCAACTGTTTGAAGTTTATATCCCGTTAAGAAATTGTCTTTCACTCTAAGTTTTGAGCCTATATCTTCCTGTTCCTGCAGACGCGGCCATCACCACGCCTCCGCCCTCAGTCAACCCCTGCGCCTCCACGGGTATGCTGCCCTACGACTACAGTCAGGTCAGTTCCTCAGATATCACGATGGCAGCAGCCACCCCTCATCGCTCATCAGTCACTACAGATAAGATCAGCGGACTGCTTCACCCTTGACAGATTCTCCTAGTCAGAAGTCAAGGCTTTATTAGAAATATATAACTTTGGAACGTCAAAGTTGTTCACTTGAGTGTTCATTATATTGTTCTTTGCGTTTCATATTTCTAACATTTTCAAAGTTGATAACCCTTTTCCTACCATCACTGGTGAGGGTTTTGGGCCACATCCTGCAACCTGACCTGACAAACCCTTACCCCCCACCCCAGGCGTAAGTCTTAGGCCTAATCTCAAGCCCTGACCTGACAAGCCTTGCCTCTCCTCCCCTAGCGTAAGTTTTAGACCCTATTCTATTCTCTCTACCCCTGCCTTACTAAGCCCCCAGCGGGCCTTAGCTACTCGCCTCTCACTCTCTGCCTGACACCAACTTCATACAACGACGCTTTCCTCACCCCTTGCCCTGCATCCTTCACCGCCTTGCTCTGGTTCCTCACACCTCATCTCGCTTCGTGCCCCTTCCACCTTTTCAGGCACTGTGCATGTCGTACCTGTTCTACGAGGCACAGCGGTCAGGTCCTCTGCCGGCGGACCAGCGCGTCACCTGGCGGGGTGACTCTGCCCTCACCGACGGCTCTGACGTGGGTCACGACCTTACTGGCGGCTACTATGATGGTGAGGAAAGGGCGAAATTTAGGGATGGATGGGAAGAGGAAGGATACTAATTATAGAAGAAACATATCTACACATTTAATACCATTCCTTATTCTTTTGATTCCTAGACTTGACATGGAGTCAGAGACAATAATGGTAGGTAACGTGCTGTTGTATGCAACACCTCTTCTAATACCAGTGTCTCTCTTGCCTCAGCCGGAGACCACGTCAAGTTTGGGTTCCCGATGGCCTTTACCGCCACCATGCTGGCTTGGGGGCTGGTAGACTTCTCCGATGGCCATGAAGCTGCTGGTGAGTCTTGATGTCTGCTCTTTCAAAGACCTGCTGGAGAAGGTAGCCCATTACAGTTGTTAGACAGTCACTTAGACATGTGCTGGGCAGCACTCGTAAATCTTGGTAGTTAAATGTACTTCCCTACAAGCTCTGCTATTAAACTCGTCCTATTTCTTGCTCTGAGTAGGAAAGTGAACTAACAGATTTGTCAAGATACACGAGATCAAGTGAACCCCCTTGCAGGTGTACTTCCTTGAACCTTACTGTTTTAAGTCGAGATTCTACTTACGACTTCTGTTAAAATGAGCTTTATGAGTACTTGAACAAGGTAATTTTCAAACCAAATTTGTATTGCTGCTAACTTTTTACCAACACGTAATGCTTGCCTCCCTAATCCTGTTGAGTTATTCGCATTTCCTGGAGGAAGAGCTAGTTTGTTAGAGAAATGATAGGAGCCTGCAGATGAAGATTACTTATAGATCCTTGCTACTGTTGCTACAGAACCGTTCTGTTGCTATAGAACCTTACTATTGTTGCTATAGAACCTTGATGCTGTTGCTACTTAACCTTACTACTGTTGCTATAGAACCTTGCTTCTGGTGCTACAGAACCTTGACACTGTTGCTAGAGATCCTTGCTACTATTTCATTACAACCTTGCTGCTGTTGCTACAGAACCTTACCTCTGTTGTTACACAAACGTCCAAATCTCCCACGAACAAGCAAATGTGCTGGTGTGACATTGTGTCTTTGTTGACCATCCTGTTGTCTCCGTGTTGGGTAATACACATCCATAACTTCTCGGAGGATTTCTAGTTTCGTAATCTAAAGACTGGAAATGTCTTTTACTAAATGTTTGTGGTAAAAGATACATACCCACATAACATGTTCCAGGGTCACGATAGACTAGTTGTACACTGAGGATTCTCGTTGCTTCGTTGTTGAAATTATTTTGTATTCCTTTATATTTCTTTTGTGTTGCTGGGATGACGAACCTCCTGTCTCCCACAGGTCAGCTAGAATATGGGCAGACTGCTCTCAGGTGGGCCACTGACTACTTCCTCAAGGCCCACACTGCTGTGAACGAACTCTACGGTCAGGTCAGACTTCTTTCCATGAATATTTTTTCAGTGATTGTTTCCCAGTGGGAGTCAATGGATATAGTGGTTAGTAACTTGAAACCAAAAAATTGTCATAAATATCTGATTACGATTTTGTCAGAGAAAAGCTTTCTTACATATGGATTAAGAATTGTTGTTTATCGTATGTGAGAGACGATTATCAGGAACATACCAGCGATTGCGTACATGCACAGAAGAATTACTAGGATTTCTACAAAGTGTATTTACTTTACTTACACCTTGGTGGCATGGAACATGTACACAGTGAGAGTGTATTTGGTCTTAGAATAATCTTCAACTACATTAGATGATGTTAAGATTTTTTGGGTGGTGAGTATTACATGACGTTAACAACCCTAGCAGTCAATAGGCTTTAAGCCCAACTAACAAACGAGTCAACCCCAGCTGTAACTCCAGTGTCTTCGTATAGTCTACGTATATCCATTATATGATTAATGAAATGCTATTTTTGTTTACTTATATTCAAGTGGAAGTACTGTGAGATACAAACAGTTTACGTGTCCCCATACCAGTAAATGTACGAAGTTCCTCTTGCTTACTTGGGAATTACGGGACCTACAGATTGCTATGACTTTAGTGGCACGTTTGCAAGAAAACAACTGGATGTGTATGACTTATACTACTAGTATTCGCAAACCTTTGATTTTCTGATTATCCAATATAACATCTACGGTACTGCAACGAGTCATGATATAGTTCAAAATGTTACTCATTTGGATATTATGGAACATATAAAGAATTCTTATCCCCTAGGATTAGGGAGAAAGAATATTGCCGATGTCGTAAAGGGCGACTAAAAGGGGTGGGAGCGGGAGGCAGGAAATCATCCTTTCCTGTTTTATTTTTCCAAAAGGAACAGAGAAGAGAGCCAAGTGAGGATTTTTCCCTTTAATGTTTAGTCATCTGTTCTTGAAGCTACCTCGCTGACTCGGGAAATGGCAAATATTTGAGAAAAAAAAAAGAATAGAGAGAGGGGTGTTCAGATTCGTCCTATCAAAGACTTGGCTTAACATTATTTTTCTTCTTCCTTAGGTTGGCCAAGGCCAGGTTGACCACAGTTACTGGGGCCGACCTGAGGACATGACCATGCAACGACCATCCATGAAGATTGATGTGAATGCCCCAGGTTAGTAGGTCAAAGAGGAGTCGTGGTTCTTCCATTCTCCTCTGTTAACTGTCTACAGTATTGCCAAAGAGGATATGTGAGTGAGACTCCCTTATCATATGTAAATTGATGAACCGTCATCTGTCATTGACCATCAATGTACTGGTGAAGAATGTTCGTATTTGGTGTAACCGTGAGTATCATTAATGGCGTCCCTCTCTACCTCCTTCAGGAACGGAACTGGCCGCAGAGACAGCTGCTGCCCTTGCCGCAGCCTCTATGGTTTTCCGGGTAATAATAATATGCACTTGTCACCCAACCTGTTCCATCTCAGTCGGATGCTCTTGCTGTAGTATTGTGTCCTGTTGTGCCACTTGTAGTGACTGGTGCTCCTGTTGTCCCCTTCTGTTGCTCTTGCTTACATACTTATGTCACATGTTCCTAACAGCTGCTGCCCTTGCTGAAGCCTTTATGGTGTACCGGGTAATGATTTATGCACTTGCTATCTAATGTTACCCCCTCCATGGTGTCGCATGCTCTTGCTGTAGTATTGTGGGATTCTGTTATCCCAGTCGAATTGTCTGATGCTCCTGTTTCCCCTTTCTGTTTTCTTTTTCACAGACTGATTTCTGATGTTCCTGTTAATACATGTACGTACTGGGCATTGCCAGGTAATGGTTATCCTTTATTTCAAATAATTTCCTTCGTATATAGAATTATACCCAGAAGTGTACCAGACAGTACACTTGATCAAACACAGTACATAGTAATGCAAATGTCATCAGGCAATGTCTGTGCCTTAATGATACAGATGCAGTTTATTCTACATTCCCCCAAACACTCAGAAAGCCTTCTCTGCTACCTGCCAGTGTTATCAAGGGGATTGTTGCAGGTTTTTACGCGTTTCTGCGGAAAACCAATCTTGTATTTGACTTGACCTTTCTTCTGACGAGAGCTACGAGAGTGCCACAAATTAGTTTTGTTCCGATGGAATACAATATAGTTTTCAGTGAAATAGACAAT
>JAUTXX010506457.1:0-12200 GCA_032273605.1 Panulirus laevicauda | reverse complement strand
TTTCTTTAGACTGGTGGTAAGCCAAGTGTCTGAGCTGTATAATGTAGCTCGAAGAATTATGTCTGTATACAAATGGCGTTTCAGTGTTAACAACACAAGATACGGCAGATTTATCAACTTGTGCCTCACTAACCTCATCATGTAACGTGAGATCAGATTGTAACCCTGTATCATCGGTAAGGACGTCAGAGACATACGCGAGGCCTGAGGTTCGATGGCTTCTGAAGATATCTAAGCAGGTGGAAGCCTTGCAATACATCATGGATTTGACTTTTTATAGAGCCTCATTGGGGCATCACCATAGCTTTTAAATCTGTTTATGGATGGGTTGGTGAGGAAGGGTATCGCACGGTTCAATAAATGTCCTCAGTATTCAGAACTCCGTAGGCTACTGGTGTTCTACTCAAATTTTCATAAAGTCGAGATCATCTACATACTCCGTGTCATCGGATGGGGGGGAGCCGAAGACAGACCCTGTGTCTCGAACATTACACCGATGATGTGCCGGGGCAGCCAAGACGAATGGTGTCTACCTGGCGGTAATTATCGTGGTACCTCATGGGACTGTTCCTTCATAGAGCCTCAGGCAAAGCTTTCATTGCCTTCAGCACATGGAGACCCAATTGCTAATGGTGTAATTCCGTTTTCTAATCCTCTGTCGTTGGTAGAGGCGATGACCGAACCCGAGGCTTATGGTCCCGTTACGACTAACGAACCGAAGATAAACAAAAGTAACAGAGTCCAAAAAGGTTGCCTACCTGTGGGGAAACTTAACAAATCGCCATGAGACTCGTCCATACGAAACCTCACTCGACCAACAGATGTAGTGTCATATCCAGACCCGAGTTCACGTTATTAGCAAGATTTGATACGTCTCGTGTTAGGATATCTCGGTTAAGAAGTGAGGAACGTTCTAACGTATCATAGTTTGTCGATAAGAATTCATAAGCCTCCCGATACCGCCTGGAAGGAAAAACGGAATCTTGATTTTTTCTGCCAGAATTAAAAAAGTTTTAATTCCAACAGCTTTGTATGGCTGGCTATACATAGGCAAGTGCTATCGAGGATCTTTATTCTGATGTAGATTCCGTGGCTGCTGTAGTTGTTCAAACGCTTTCCCTCAATCTGACACATGCTCTGTTGACTGGAAAAAAAGGGACAGCCTTCAACGTTCGTGTAAGCTGTTTCAACACAATCTTTTACCGAAGTATGCATCTGAAGCATACCCATGTTCGACAGGGAAATATGGGAAAAAGAATCTCTTTCTTCTCGGCAGGAGGTCAAGACGAAGGTGATGCGGTTGGAAAAGAGGGTAAGTGAGAGTTAGGATGGCAGAGTATCACTAAACTTTAAGGAAAATGAAAACATGAATTGGAAATAGGTAACTAATGTGCGAAAGACAAGAGAACAAATGAGAACGTCGGTGGAGGGAGCAAAAGGGGAAGTGATAACAGATAGTGATGGGTTGAGGATATGAAGTGAGTATTTTGAAGGATTGTTAGATTTGTTTGATGATAGAGTGATAGATGTAGGTTATTTAGGTCGGGGTGGTATGCGAAGTGAGAGTCAAGGAGAGTGGTGTCGTGAAAAGAGAAGAGGTTGTGAAAGCCTTGTTGAAGATGAAATCCGGACGTTGATATCAGCTTTGAAACTAACGAAAGAGAAGAACCTGGATCCACTCGAGCGAGTTACAAAGGTACACTGTTGCTGATAAGTAAGAAAATACTGAGCTTTTATTCTAAGTTTACATATAGAAATGATAATGAGTAACCATCGCATTGAACGTTCAGGATTATGGTATTGCGTTGTCATTTGGAATGTTTCATGAAAAATGAATTTTTCAGAGATGGACAAAATGTTTGAATCAAGTCATAGCCCAATAGTGTAAGTGCAGATAAAAAGGTTCTACTCGTTATGATAAAGAGAGAAGTAAATACATTTCCATTAGAGATTCGTGAAGCTTATGAATGGTTTTCCATTAATGAAAATCTAGAGATCCATTGATGGTTTGGACAGACGTGAGAATGTGGCTATCAATCCTCCGATCCTTTCGTACTTAAGAGTTTACTTCCAGTCCTCAAATATCGAATTGCATTTCCGAGTTTCGATTCAGAAGCAGAGAGAACGTCAGGATAACTCCGTGACTTATTTGAACTGTCCCCTCTGATGCTGCTGGAGAGTATTCTTAAGGATCAGTGCAGGAAGAACAGGATATGTATAGTGCTCATGGGACCATGTACCGCAGAGAACAGATGTGGTGTACAGATTTGAAATGGAACGAAAGACACCTTGAATAAAGGACTGTTTAACTCTGTTGATGAGGACAAAGTCCGTCGCACCACAAGAGGTTGTTTGATGACTTTAACTCTGGTAGCGACGTAACAAGTGGTAGTTTGGTAGTACACTCTGGCCGGGAAAATAAACTACGTCACTAGAGAGGTCATATCTTATTGTGTTACCTTCTTTTATTGATATGCGGTTTTCCGAGCAAAAGCTGACGTCGGATCACAGACGATTTAAGTAGACGAACAGCCTTTACTCAGGGGATTAGACGTTATACTTTACCGATCTGGCTTACTAGTACCTCCTTCTCCCACCAAATCAATGTTATCTATCGATCGAAACACACGCATCGCTTCTCTAGTGTTCCGCTATCACAACGACCTAATACCTGAGGCTAAATGTCAAGACGTACAAAACTAGATTCTAACAACAGATGTGAACTGCAATGCGTCACTTTGGATAGTGGATGTCCAGTATCCCTATGCTGAATTGATGCGCGCAGTTGACGTTGAAATTAGTGAAAAAAAAAGAATTACACCAACTTCATTACGGAAGCCCACAATCCTTTCTACTCCCATATAACTGCAAGTATGTATCCACTGTAGTAAGAAAAGTACGGCTGGAAAACCTTGAGAGGATATTTCGAAATGGTTTGGAAACATTGACAGAATGAGTGACGAGAGACTTATTGAAAGAATATACGCGTCAGAGGTGGAGAAGCAGGAGAAAGGAGAGACCAAACTGGAGACTGAATGATGGAGTAATAAATGTTTTGTGTAAGCTGGGCTTGACGAGATGCAGAAGGGTGAGACTAGCAAAAGACAGAGCGAATTGGAACAACATACTGTCGGTGGGCTGAACAATTACATATGAAACAGTCAGGAAAAACCACAAAAAGGACTGTGAGGTTTGACTGTGGATATGGGGCTCTGGTCTTGGTGTATTATACATGTCAGCTGGAGAGGCATGTCTTGAGGTACTGCTCTGTCATGGAGAATGTGAATAGTTTAAAGGCCAGCATGACTCCTATACCTGTCGACACGCCTGAACTCGTCCACTCGTCGCCAGATCCTGCCGCAAGACCTTTGTCGACTGTGTCATCGCTTACCACAACAACTCTGCTGACCATTCCCAAAATGTCTTTACATCAACCCCAGACGAACCCTGCACCTCCTTTACATCAACCCCAGACGAACCCTGCACCTCCTTTACATCAACCCCAGACGAACCCTGCACCTCCTTTACAGAATAATGTAGCACAACAGCCCTAAAACATCTGCTTTTCGGCTTCAGGGCAGTCTTGCAACTCAGCCCCAAAAGAGCCTCACATCTCACCTCTAGAGTGATTCTGCATCTCAGAAGACACTTGGCCAAGATATTCACCACACGCTCGTTACCTGTCTTACAGATCTGCACATACAAATGTTTCAGCAGTTTAAGAACGATGTAATAAACATATGGTCGGCCAGCCTGATCCAAGTAGGCACAAAAAAGTCAGGATGATGATCGGCAAGAATACCCCAGTTTAGTCACCTCTGGTGTGCCGGGAACAACTGGTGGTCCATATCACCAAAAAAGTGCGCTACATTGACCATATTCCTAAAAGCAGAGCAGGTCAGCCACATAATCGATCCTTCAAGTGAAAATTTTAGGACTTATCGTGTCGCAGCTGACTACCTAATCGATATGTACTCCTGTGTCTGGAGGAATCAAGAAATATTCTCACCACCTCCATCAGTCGGCAGACTGCACCTACCCTTATGTGGGAACACATCAACCACATCGCAAAAAAAGTCGCCACTACGCCATTCTCCAATGAAAATAGTAGTGAAATGGCGTTCATGGTCACAACTACAGTCTCTACCACCTCAAGTACGACTTGAACCAGCACGAAATGAGGAACAACGTCAGTGTTGTATCGACGAAGCTAAAACATTGGAGGATGATGACCCGGTACCGATCAACGATGAGGAACTCCCTCAAGCTCTTCACAGGGATAAAGTCACCTCCCCTGGTGAAGATGGCATCACTTACTCTACACTGAGCCTCATTATTAAGGTTCCAGGAAGCCTCCTTCTTAGACTCTACAACCTGTGCTTACTGGAGGAATCTTTGCTTGAGGCCTGGAAGAGGAGCATCATTGTCCCTGCTTTCAAGCCCCATTGGACGAAATATACTGGTCCATCTCCGTCACTTCTTGCGTTTGCAAGGTGATGGAGAGGATCCTACTCAGCCTGCTACTTTATTCAATGGGAAATTGACTTTACAGAAATACATTAGCATGGCTTCCGGCTTCCTGGGCAGCCTTTACCGACCTTAGTTTAGTGCCTCTAACATGGTTAACAAGGATTTTACACCTGAGGCACTTGCCCTTTGATGTTAAAGGATCAAATATTCAGATGGACCCACATCTATCCCCACGAAAATCACTCCAGGTGTACTTCAAGGGAGCGATAAGCTGCTCACGCCGGATCCGCTTTGGGACGCCACAGGGAGGAGTGTTGAGTACTTACCTATTCAATGTCCTGATACACAGACTCCTACAACCACTGGGCATTCGTCTGGGAGAGAGAGCAATTAGTTATGCGGACGATATTTGCGTCCAGGTAGCGGACCCCAGTCGACTACAAGAATAACTATCATCTTTTCACACTTCATCCCTGGACAGTGCATTTCTTATCTCCAGAAAAAAAGTCATACCCTCTTCTCCCATATCCGAGGGTCATCATATGTGTCTGCCACCCATTACTGCTGCCTTGTGGTTCCACTTGTTGTTATACAACTGGGATCACTTCTGAAAAACATCCCAACGTGAAGGACATCACTGAATCTCCCCATATAAGGCTCCTCCAGTTCTCTGTCCTTGTACACAAACACAAGTGCACTCACTATCCCTCTTGCCCGAGCACCATATTTAACCTGCATAAAATCAGCTATAGGCTATCACCATCTAGGTCATGCCTCTCTTTCTCAAGAATACTGCCACGCCTCGAATTCTTACAACACATTCAAACATACTCACCTTTGCCTTGCCAGATAAAGATCTCTCGCTCTACTCATTCCTCAGTGCTCCCGGAACCTTTGGTCCCTCACCCACCCTATGATCCATCCCAGCTTTCATAGTCCCATTTTCTGTCACGATACTCCCAAGTATCTATATCACTTTACATCCTCTGAAATATCTCCATTTAACTTCATACCCCAACTAAGCTCTCTCTTTGCGCTCTTAAACCTAACAACCTTGTTCTTATACACATTCATTCTCAACCTTCTCCTTCCACACAAATGTCCCAAACTCAGACACCAGCTTCTGGAGTTTCTTACTCGAATCTGTCACCAGTGCTGTGTCATCAGCAAACAACGAACTCTCAACAGAATGCATACCTGACCTTTTCTCCAAGACCCTTGCATTGATCTCCTTCACCACCCCACTCATAAAAAGATTAAACAGCCATGGTGACATCACACACTCCTGCCGTATACCTCATTTTGGAACACTCACAAGTCTCTGTGCCAACTCGTGCACCCGCCTTACTTTTTTGACAAAACTCCACACTGCTTCTGTTAGCCTTCCTCTCATAACCAAAATTCATAACACTTTCCACAAGCATCTCTATCAACCTTATGGTATGCTTTCTACAGACCTATAAATGTAATACAAGAATTCCTCTGTTTCTCACACACATTATTCAAAGCAAACACTCGATCCACATATCCCCTACCACTCCTGAAACTACATTGTTCCATCCCTCACTCTTCTAGTCTAATGCTCTGTACATGTCAACACCTTCTCAATCACCATTCTCCCATACACCTACTTGATACAGCCACAATCCATAGTCTCTTAAAACACACACACACACACACACACACACACACTCACCCGTCAAGGCTAGAAAGCAGTCGAAGCCAAAGTTTACAAATAGGCCAAGCAAACAGACAGATGATGCTTTGTAAAGTTGTTTATAGAATAATGAGTACGTAAATATCCTAACCCTAACAACATAACGTACCATGAAAATGGTTTTAGTCATATTCTAAGATTATGCTCATTTGTTCTATATGTGAGACTGTGGGGAGGGTGCGTGATCCACCGTCATGAATGATCACCATGCTCTTGAACTATCATATGTCCGATCGCTTGGCCTTTCTCGAACCTTGGCTTCAACTTCCTCAACTTGCGAGAACTAATGGCTCAATATCTATATAGTTCTGTATAGGTAAAATAGCAATTGGTTTTCCTGTAGATAAGTCCACTTTTGTTTACTGGGTCAAATCACAAAGTATACTTTGTACTGGAGTGGATTTTGAAAATTCACTTTCGCTAAAAATTTCATGTTTCGTTTCATTACTTATTTGTTTCGTTATCAACCAGATATTTTTTTCCTTTATTAAGCATGACTTTTTGAGCAACTACAATTTTAAGCACATGCAAATTGATATATGATGATCCTCTTCATTAGAACTGTGTGTGCACTATTCATGAGAGAAGAGCGTAGGTATGTTAAGGGAAATAACTCTTTATTCACACCTTACAAGAATTTACAATACATGTCACAAACAGAAATAAGAGCTGATCTTGTTGAAAAGAATATGCTGTGTTAAGAATTAGAAATTAGGAAATGTAGATGAAATCCCATCTAACCATCAACGAACGTTAGAATCACAAACGAACAAATTGAATATATGTGGTTGAAAGCCAAGCGATTACTTGCTTATTCCACTTATTTCTATTAAAAGTAAGGTTACATTATAGGCAAAGTCCCACCTCATATCTGTTACATTGAATGAACGGAAGATTTTGGCACATTTCGATGTGATGAGGATGTAATCCATCGTAGCAAATGTCATCAAGAACTCTCTCGTGTCTGCTAAAGAGCAGTGAAGTTTTACCTGGTCCCTTTCAATGGAGTACCACGTCGTAATAGGTGTGTTCTAGCATTTGGTTTGCTCTAGTTGCATTATGAAGGAGCCACAGCCTCCACACTGTTAACTTACCACGACCAGTACACTGCTACCTCAACTAACTACGACTTCTGCATTTGTTATCTCAACTAAATACAACTTCTGCTGTCTTATCTCAACTGACCACGTCCTCTGCACTGTCACTTTAACTAATAACGACCTCCGCAAGGTGAACTTACTTCAACAAATTGCGACTTCTGCATTCCTACCTCATCTAGCTATGACACATGCTTTGTTACCTAAACTAACCACGACCACTGCACTTTTATCATTGCTAACCAATGCCTCTCCACTGTCACCTCAACCAACTACGACGTCAGCACTGCTGTCATAACTAACCACTACCTTTGCAATGATACTTCATCTAACTACGACCTCTGCACTCTTTTCTCAACTAACCAAGACCTCTCCACTGTTACCGGAACTAGCTAAGACTCCCGCAGTTTTATTATAACTAACCACGACCTCTGCACTGTTACCTCAACATAACTACGACCTCTGCATTGTTATTAGAACTAATTACGACCTCTGCATTGTTACCTTAACTAAGTACGGCCTCTGCACTGTTTCAAGAACTAACCACGACCTCTGCACTATTACCTCAACTAACTACGACGTCTACACTTTTATCATAACTAACCAAGACCTTGCACTGTTGCCTCAACTAACTACTACTTCTGCACTTTATCTCAACTAACTACGACCTCTGCACTGTTATCATAACAAACCATGACCTCTGCACTGTTATCTCAACTAACTACAACCTCTGCACTATCATCCCAAATAGGTAAAACCTCGGTGTCGTTACTGCAAGTAGCTACGAACTGTTATCATAAATAACTACGGCCTCTGCACTGTTATACCAACTAATCACAGCCTCTGCACTGTTACAGCAACTTCGTTACGACCTCCGCACTGTTATGATAAGTAACCACGAACTCTGCACTGTTACATCAACTAAGTACGACCTCTGCACTGTTACGATAACTAAGCACGACCTCGGCATTGTTACTTCAACTAACTACGACCCCTGCACTCTTATCATAACTACCCATGACCTCCTTGATGTTCCATTAACTGACTAGAATCTCTTTGTTACCTCAACTAACAACTACCTCTGCTTTGTTATCTCTGCTATCCACGTCCTCTACTTTGTTACCTCTGCTATCCACGACCTCTTCACTGTTACCTCAAGTAACTACGACATCCGCAATGTTATCATAACTAACCACGATCTTTGCTCTATTACCTCAACCAACTACGACCTTTGCACTGTTATCCCAACTAATCACGACCTCTACACCGTTACCTCAACTAACTACAACCTCTGCACTGCTATCATAACTAACCACGACCTTTGCACTGTTAACTCAACTAACTACAACCTCTGCACTGTTATCATAACTAACCACGACCTTTGCACTGTTACCTCAACTAACTACGACCTCTGCACTGTTATCTCAACTAACCAAAGACCTCAGCACTGTTGCCTCAATTAACTAAGACCTCAGCACTGTTAACGTAACTAACCATGAGCCACACGCTGTTACCTTAAATAACTACGACCTCTGCACTGATACCTCAACTAACTATGACTTCCGCACTTTTACCGCGACTAGCTACGTCCTCCGCACTGTTATCATATCTAATCATGATCTCCGCAATGTTACCTCAACTGACTGCGACCTCTGCACTGTTTCATCAACTAACTACGACCTCCGCACTCCTATTATAAGTAACCATGACCTCTGCACTATGAACCCCGCACTGTTACCTCAACTAACTAGGATCGCTGCACTGTTATCATAAATAACCACGACTTCTGCACTGTTACGTCAAAAAAATTATGACCTCTGCACTGTTACCGCACTTAGCTACGACCACCGCACTGTTATCATAACATACCACGACCTCTGCTCTTCTATCTCAACTAGCCGCAGCCTCTGCAATGTTACCGTAACAAGATACAACCTCCGCACTGTTATCATAACTAACCACGACCTCTACACTGCTACCTCAACAAACTACGACCTCTGCACTATTACCTCAACTAATTACGATCAATGCACTGTTACTTCAACTAACTACGACCCCCGCACTCGTATCATAACTAACCACGACCTCTGCACCGTTACCTCAACTAACTACAATCTCCGCACTATTACCTGAACTAACTATGACCTCCGCTCTGCTACCTCAACTAACTACGGCCTTCATACTATTACCTCAACTAACTACAAACTCCGCACTGTTATCATAACTAACCACGACCTCTGCACTGTTACCTCCAGTAACTACAACCTCCGCACTTTCCACGACCCCTGCACTATTACCTTAACTGACTGCGACCTCATCACTGTTATCATAGCCAACCAGGACCTCTGCACTGTTATCTCAACTAACCAAGACCTCTGAACTGTTACCTCAACGAACTACGACCCCACACCACTACCTCTGCTAAGTTACCTCAACTAACCATGACTTCTGCAGTGCTACCTCAACTAACTACGACCTCTGCACTGTTTGCCTCATGTTACTACAACCTTTGCACTGTAACATCAGTTACCTAAGACCTACGCACTGTTATCATAACTAGCCATGACCTCTGCACTGTTACCTTATATTACTACGACCACCTGCATTGTTATCTTATGTAGCTATGACCTCTGCATTGTTACCTTATATAACTACGACCTCTGCACTGTTGCCTTAACTAACCACAACCTCTGCACTGTAACTTCAACTAACTACGATCTCCTCAATGTCACTGAAACTAACCACGACCGCTGCGCTGTTACCTCAACTAAGTACGGCCTCCGCACTTTTACCTCAACTAACTACGACTTCTGCACTGTTACTTCAACTAACTGCGACCTCCGCACTCGTGCTATAAATAACCACGACCTCTGCACTGTTACCTCAACTAACTAAAATCTCCGCACTGTTACCTGAACTAACTACGACCTCCGCTCTGCTACCTCAACTAAGTGCGACCTTCGTACTATCACCTCAACTAGCTACGAACTCCGCACTGTTATCATAACTAACCACGACCTCTGCACTGTTATCTCAAGTAACTACAACCTCCGTACCTTCCTGTAACTATCCACGAACCCCGCACTATTACCTTAACTGACTACGACCTCATCACTGTTATCATTGCCAACCAGGACCTCTGCACTGTTACCTCAACTAAGTACGACCTCAAACTCCTCGCTGTTACCTTAGTTAACTACAACCTCCACAAGTAACCACGACCTCTCCACTTTTAGCTGAACTAACAACGACCTCTTCTCTGTTACCTCAGCTAACAACCTCTGCACTGTTACCTCAACTAACCACGAGCTCTGCACTGTTACCTCAACTAACAACTAACAACATCCTTTGTACTGTTACCTGAAGTAACCACGTCTTCCCTTGAAATGAAACTAGATTAAGGTTAATCTTTTGGACTTGTGCGTCAGTTCCTCCCATATGCTTGTTATACTCTTGAGGTATCAGTGGATATGCAACTTCAATCTCCTTTCTTTTTCTCTCATTTTAAGCCTACCGTGTGACCACATTGCATATAATCAAACCTGCTGATTGTAAAAACAATTGTGTCAACTGAATTTTATCCATCCAGCCACCAATGCATAAAGATATCATTTGCTGATCTGTATTGTAGAGGCTGATGTGTCTGTATTTCCCTTCCTTCATTAGTCCAGTCATTTTCGCTGGATATCTTTACCACCTGTTATCTCTAAGTGTTCCAGCAGCACTGTAATTTTGATCTCTTGAGTATGGTAGAAGGGGAGAAAGATGTGAAAATTTATCCTGATAGATATTTTATAGGCAGCATATCTGTATAACTCCTCCTTGATGTTCAACTGTTGGATCATCATCAGTCATTCCTTCACAAACGAATTCAATATACACTGCTTTAAGGGCACCTTCTAAAGGTGCCACTACTTCATGGTAAGTCAATAAATGTAAAACGAAAAATTTAATTACGTTCTTATTCTAGAGCACTGTTATCATAGCGAAGTATGAAGTACGAAATGAATCTATCCATTTTTTTTGTAAGAATACGTAAAAGTGAAAATTGGTATTTGATTTACGCTTGTTTTGCACAGAACTGTCTATCAGCGTAGCATTACAAGAACGAAGACCTATCATTGTAATGAGGAGACTAGACTGAGAGTTCTTATTACAAATGCCATGTTATTGGCTTCATTTCATATAAAAAAGTTGAAATTGCTTTGTATCTATATGAAGTGCAGTCCTCAGTCCGACAATTCATAACTTTGAAAAATTTGTTCTGAATTATCTACCTTTTGTTTGAAGTCAGTATGACATGCTGGCTGTGGCACCACTTCTTTGCCACACTATTTCCGCGGACAGAGTGACCATTGGTCCACTCTTAACGTCACAAGGGTCTGTTGCAACAAGTGTTGACAAGATGGGTTGTGGCGTAAGATTTATGACTGTTTGACTCTTTGTGTGACAAGCATATGTCACGCTAGGCCAGAACTGGTTGAGAAGAGGTGTATCTCCATGACAGACAAGGGGCTTGTCGGAGAGTTTTCTTTCGTGGAGAGGCTCGTATGTCATCTGATGATGAATGATATGGCGCTTTGATCTATTCCAGGAAATGTATCGGGGGAAATGAGTGGTTTCATCGTTAAGGCGTTTACGACCGAGAAAATAAAAACAGTGGGTACTTTCGTTTATTACGTCATCAGAGAGTGGGGGAGATACAAGTGTTGAAGTCCTTAAAAACACAGAGGTAACAGTGAGGCGGGGCATCATAATCTCCTTAAAGTGCAGGTGGGCACTAATTACTTGACTTGACATCTGACCTTCCTCTCCTTACATGGTGTGTGGACAGGGTTATTCTGGTGGATATGTATTAAACGAAAGTACACACCGTTTATATTCTGTATTTCCAGTTGCGATTGCACATATCTCTT
>JAUTXX010506445.1:8140-22182 GCA_032273605.1 Panulirus laevicauda | reverse complement strand
GTCAGCAAGGTAGCACTAAGAAACAGACAAAGAATGGCCCATTCTTTCATATACACATATATATACATAAATAGCCATACACCCACATATACATAAATATACATAACATATACACATATACATACACATACACAAAGACATATATACACATGTACCCATATAGGGGAGAAAGAATACTTCCCACATATTCCCTGCATGCCATAAAAGGCGACTAAAAGGGGAGGGAGCAGGAGCTGGAAATCCTCACCTCCAGTTTTAGTTTTTCCAAAAGAAGAACAAAGAAGGAGGCCAAGTGAGGATTTTCCATCTTAGGCACAGTCCTCTGCTCTTGATGCTACCTCGTTAATGTAGGAAACAGCGAATATGAATGAAGAATAATGTATATATATTTTTTCATACATATTCACCATTTTCCAACATCACACCATAGTACCACCGTCTGGCACTAACCAGTATATACCAACCACTGTCTGCTTCAACAAGCAGTAACAATTAAAAGGGAGAGTGAATAAGGAGTGGTCATGTGGCAGGGGTTGACCTGGGGAGTTGGGTGTGTCTTGAACTTTTTTTATGTGGTCATCCCTGCATACTGCATGACGGTGCCAACAACACCTCTCCTTTACAGTTTTTCTGTCTGGCCTATATATATATATCTTTACATGCCTTGTATTTGAGGGTATAAATTCTCCCAGTTGTTGCATGATTTGGCCTATTTATTCAGGTCTCACAGATAGCGTTATTGTACTGCAAAGCAACATTACAAGCAGTTTTTAAGAACATGTCTTAGATGAGCTAATTTGTGGGAATAGGGCAACGCTTAATGTTTAGACATCCTTATTTGTCACATTTTTGTTATCAGAAGCATAAAATGTCTTCCTAGCTTTCCAGTAAGCTTTGTTCACAATCCAATTGAGATAACATAACTGCCTAAAGATACATCTTGTATGACTACATTCATCTACCAGGTCTATGGGATCACATATCTGTAGTGCTCTTAAAAACATAGACATCACTACAGGCATTTTTATAGAAGAATCATGAACTGAAAAATAATGAATATAGCTCTCAGAGTTGGTAAGCTCCTGTAGATTTTAAATTGCAAATTATCAGATTCTCTAGTCAACACATCAAGAAAGGGCAGTTTGCCTTCTTTTTCCCTTTCAATCATGAATTTGATGGTTGGGTGGATGTAATTTAATTCCTGAAACACATGAGATTTCAGGAACATAAACAGTGCCTATCATCAGTCAAACTGATTATGGTAATAAAAAGAGCATGGTTGGGAAAGCTGAAGAGGGTGTACTGAAATGGTGTGGACATATGGAAAGAATATGTGAAGAAAGATTGACAAAGGGGATACGTGTGTCTAAAGTAAAGGGAAAAAAAGAGAATGAGGAGACTAAACTAGAGATGGAAGGATGGAGTGGAAAAGATTTTGAGCGATTGGGGCCTGAACACAAAGGAGGGTGAAAGGCATGCAAGGGAACGAGTGAGTGGGAACAGTGTGATATACAGGGTTTGACATGCATTCAGTGGACTGAACCAGGGTATATTAAGCATCTGGGTTAAACCATGGAAAGGTCTGTGGGGCCTGGTTGTGGATAGTTGTGGTTTTGGTGCATTACACATGGCAGCTAGAGAATAGATGTGAGCAGACGAGGCCTTTCTTTGTCTGTTGCTGGCGCTACCTTACTTGTTTGGGAAATGGCGAACAAGTATGAAAAGAAAATCCTGTTTATTATGTAACGCCAGAGCATGTAAAGATCTTTCTCTGATGTTTACTTTGACAGGGTGTACATGCTATTTAATTTTTTCAACTAAAAGATCTAAATAACTGGAAAAAATGTATTAAGTGCAAGTGATGGTAAAAGTACTAAATAAAACAAAAAAATCATTTACTTACATACAAAACTGGAACTGTTAAGGTTATTTAAAAAGGTAAAGGTATAACTAAAATTTCTACGGTTTGGATTTGATACATCCACAGTGCAGTGGCAGAAGTACAGTGGGGGCTGTAGTCCCCCACTTTGAAAAGTAGGGGGGCTCAGCCACCCCATTTTGTTTAGACGTACTTGCAAAGAAGTGCAGTATGCAGTATGTTGTGAAAGATTTTGCTCCAGTGAGCCCCCCACTTTTTAAAAGCTGTGCTGCCCCTGCAGTGGAAACAAAAATTAATTCTGAGACAAAAAAGCAAGTGATCAGATTTTTACAACTGTAAGTGGTATAAAAATGATGGTAAAGATGAAAAATTGACACCCTAGATGTGCCTCAGGTAATAAAAACAAGATAAAGCATTAATGAAAAAAAGACCAAGTGATGGTAAGTGCACATTACCCATTCACATACACAAAAAGCTAATTCGAAGGTTATTAACAAGTGTTACATCAGGAGGAAATGAGCATATTCAAGGTACTAGTTATTGTGGACAGCCTGGAAGACACTGCATAAGTGCCTCATAACTGGTGAGGGAATTGGTAAGAACTCAATTGTAGCAATCTTACTAAGAAAGCAAATGTGTGATTATGGTAGAATGATTAATATACAAAAGAGCATTACATATGATGAAAATAGACCCACAATACAATAACTCAACAGTGTAAACCTAGGTCTCAAGACTGATGAATGATCATGCACTACAGCTTCTCTCTAACATCCCAATATGATAATCTTACTTTTCTATAAGTTTGTAAAATCTACTTCAAAGGAGTTCTTTACATTCATACATAATCCACCCCAAATAGCAGCAGCCAGCCTCCAGTCAGTGTTGAAAATATTATTACTGGTATTCTTACTTTTGCATTACTTTCAGTATTCTTCTTATCTAAACATTACTGAATTTACATATGTATTCAAAAGGTTTTCTTAAGTCTTAGGTGTGCTTTTAGTCTTGTGACTGAACATTTTCTCAAGAAATGTAACATGTTACATAATGGATCTCTGAGAGAAAATAGACTTCTTTAACCAAGCTTTTGCTTAATGGTTAACCTCACAGGAATATGTCAACTTTCTAGAAATAGAGATTGGTACACTGCTTTTAATAATTGTCAGTATTACAGTCATACAAAATACCAGATTTTAAACTCTCAAATTTTAATGTTCTTTGCACTGCTCTTGACAAGATAAGCTAAGATGACATCATCAGTGTAAAAAATACAGAAGTAGCTGGGAAAGATTCAGGAAAGCACTCAAAGCAACAAAGGAAATGTATGCCAATGTGTACCAGATGCTCAATTTCCAGAATCAGGCCAAAATGCTAAAACAATGAAGTAAAGATCTGCCTTTTTTGTCCAACATGGAAGTGCATATTAAATGCAAAGAGGTCAATGCCCAACATGACAGATAATATAAATGTTAGTAAAAAAAAACATAAAAACATATAGGTCAATGTTAATAAAAAGTTTCTGCTAAAAATGACAAGAAAGCATTTCACAGGCAAAATAAAAGCAGTTAGCTTGTCCATTATTTATGAAAAATGGAGACCTATTTAAAGATAATGAAGCCATGACAATGACCTTAAGTTATTTTTTGCATCTATACTTACTATATGCAACAGATTTTGTGTTCCAGATCCTGTCCCATTGTTTGTGGCAACATATTGACATACACGATCAAGAGATACAGACAGCATTGAATGTAAAAAAAGTAAGTAAAATGGCAGGCAAAGAGAAGTTTTATCAAAGAACAATGAATGAAGCTATAAATGAGACAGTGAAGGCCTTAATGAACTTCACAATAAGTCACTTGATAAAGGGAAAGTTCCAGAGGACTGGAAGTATGCCAGTGTAACATTGATCTCCAAAAAAGTCAACAAATCTATGCCCACAAATCATCACTTAAATAGCTTGACATCCACAAACATGGGGAACTTATGAAAACCATCATTTGAGACAATACTATAAATCACTTGGTGGGTCATCACTTAATTAACATTTTACATATTTTTGATGATATTAATGTCTCAAAAATCTCCATAATTTCTTTTATGGTATGTTAAGTATGTATGATGGAAGTAAAATGGTTTATGCCATTCACAGTATTTAGCTTTACAGAAAACACACAAAGTCCTGCATCAAAAAATATTAGAAAAGTTAAGTTACACAGTAAGGATAGTGTACAACTTTGGTAATCAAAAACTGGATGAGTGGTAATTAGCAGTTAAAGGTCGTCATAAACTGGGTAAACATAAAAGGAGATAAGCCATAGGGATGAGCCTTATGACAAGTTATCTTTCTGACATATACATTAATGACATGGATACTAGGCTGTCTTGTAACGTATCAAAATTTGCAGACAACATTAAGCTTGGAAATCAAGCTACTGTACAGCAGAAATTAAACATCTGCAGCTATGAGCTGACATAGGCAAACTGACAAACCAGATTTACAGGTGGCAAATGAATTTTAATAAGTGCAAAGTTTTACACACAAGCACCAAAAATAAAATGGCAAGGTATGGTATAAGCACTGTACAGCTACATACCACAAATGAAGGAAAAGACTAATCAGTAAGAATCTCCAATGACTTAAAGCTAAGTAAGCAATGCAGACAAGCAGCAAAAAAGGCCAAAATAATTTTAGGCTTCAGAGGCGGGGCATTCAAATACAAGCAACTAATACTCATTTCTGTGTCCCCACCTTGAATAGTGTTCACTTTTGGTTGCCCTACTTGATAAAAGACATAACAGAACACAGCAACCAGATACCAAGAGGATTTCTAGATTGAGAAACAAATTTTATGAGAGCCTTCTACATGACTGGAAATTATCTAGCAGAGAAAAGAAAAATCAAGAAGCGATTTGATACAGGTACTGAAAATCATATCAAAGGCTTTGGCAATCTTGATATAACCAGCAAAATTATACATGGCTAGATGAGTCTGATTTCATGTGCAATAACAGATAGAAACTGATACGCAAATGTTACATCAAATGAGGCAAAGTACTTTTCCTTTAACATGAATGATGTGCCAATCAGAGTAGTCCATGCAACATCATAAATAGGTTTACAAACAAACTTGAAAAATATTTTCATTTCAGGTCAAAGATTGACATCATTTGTGCCATTGTAATTACATGAAAGGTTTACAGGTATTTCTTCCCACTTTTTCTGTTGGCTTTTCTATTCTGACCACACAAAGCTTTAGATATTTGATCTCATACAATCGCACACAGATATAAAAGAGTACATGAACTGCTGCAGTTTGTATTCCTTTGTATAACATGTCCAGTTTATTAAAGCAGTGCATATAACTGTCATGACATGTCTAACTGATATTTGCAAAAGAAAAAAGTAGTCACCCATCGTCACAAATCTCAGATGGGTCATGTAAAAACAATGGGCACTTCACTGTCATGGGTACATTACTGCCACAGGATGTAACTCCACATGGGAAAACCAGAAGAATGAGCAACTTATATGTAGAAGTAATACATATATTAGAAGTGCACTTTATTTTCTTGATTACGTGGATGACGTGCAGAACTTAATGCGACAGAAATAAATGTGGCATCTGGGAAATGGTGGCTATAAACTGCCTTCTCCATGAAATCCTTATCTGTCAAAATAGTCTTAATTTTCTCCCAATTATGATTGTGTGACTTGAACATGTCCACTAAGGCAGACATTGTTTCGGTATCCTCCGTCACCACCACAAAGACACACACTATTTCACTTTCCCCATTGCCATCTACAGCTAGCTGTAGGTATACAGGCATCCGGACATCATTCAGCTTGTATGTAGCATCTATAAGGAGGAGTTCAGGGTACCTCTCAAAGTTCCTCTTCATAGTTTCATCTTGATAGTAGATACCTTTCAGGACATTTTCCTCATCAACAAGGACATCAACAATACTCTCTGCAATAAAATGCCTTTTGTAATAACACAGATGGTTTGTGGATAAAATGGTATATTCTGCTGCATAGGATTTATATTATGAATTATAGCAAAAGGCACTTGAATTACTTTACAAGTATGCAGCTGTGGAGGCCATCTATTTCCCGAAAAGAAATAATGTTAAGCTAAGATGCTGTAATCCCATATACAGACTGACTCAAATTTACAGTACCTGGATCATTGATGAACTCTTCCAACATCTCTTCAAGGTTTGAGCCTTTTGCATTGATTTTGAATGAATGGTTTGTCAGGTCACGCAGTGTCACAGTTTTTCCTGTTGTTTTTCTAATGTGGTCTTGTAAAACTTTCTTGTCTGGCTTGGTCTGCAAAGCTGTTGCAACCTCCTCTTGGTAATTCTCATTGAGGCGGCGCTGTTTTGTTGGAAACTGGTAGCTATCCTGCAGAAACAGAGTATGGCTCGATTTAGAGCCACTCTTCCCAACAAGGACTAAAATAATTCATTCTCCTCATGTAATTTATTTACATCTAGCATATTCATGATACTGGATCTAAATCTATGGAGGGTTGCACATGAGCAACTGTGATGCCCTGGAGGATAAGTATACTATAAGCAGGGTATGTAAATGCAACTATGTTTACATATGGAATCATTTGGATATGAAACAGTTCTATGTTTTAGGAGCTTTAATTATTTGCATGACAACACTATCTCACAACATCTATGACAACTTAGCTACATTTCTTAAACAAGGTATGTCAAGTACTTTTCTTTTTCTTTATAACTGTATGCTACTTCCTGCATGAGTGAGGTAGCATCTAGAACAGATGCCAGAGCCATGTAAGAAAAAAGATTGTCATCTGAGGCAGAATATTCAAGGGATATTACTATATACAAGAACTAACCTTGCTTGTTGGGTGGCTATGCATGAGATTGCTCTGCTTTACAATCAACTTCTGGCCATCCTTACTTGCACAGACCTTCACACATGCACCACAATCTTCTTTGAAAGTTCTGCAATTGAAAGATATGGGTAAACATACTGATTCTGTAATTCAAGCTATGGAATAACAACGCAATTAGTTGTGAGCTGAAGAGAACCATTAACAACATTCAAAGTCATATTGATGTGTGTGTGTAAGGGGAATGTCCACACCAGTGCTGAATAGACAGGTAAACCAATACATCAGGTAGTGTAAATTCAGAGACCATAAACTGGCTTGTCACTAAGTCTGTATACAATCATTTTAAGTACATACAAGAAGACTGACTTTTCCACATGTTGAGAAGGTCTTCAAAGCAAATTGAAATTAGGGAATTCATGATAAAAAGTACACTTCAAAGTAAAGAAAATAACATGGCCAAACTAAGAATGATATTTCAAAGAATGATCTCATATATGCAATCTTGTTAAACAAACACTATTATATTTCTCTTGTTCCTTGAGTCTATTTGGGTTTTATTACACTGAAAAAGTAAGGCATTTTCCATCAAATTTCATAAAAAATAACACGACATAAAAGTTAGTGCAAGATCCTGAAAAGAACATCTTCAAAAAGTCCAAGAACAATTATTTGAAACCATGCATTTCGCCATTGTGGAGCATTTTACCTCTAATTATAATCAGAGGCTAAAGGGTGAAGTCTTGGAAGTTAAATAAGTTGTTGTATGAACATAACATTCTTCATAATTATTGAGCTTATTTTATGACTAGACTGGACTTGATTTGAACATTAACAAAACCTGGTACCATACGTGGACAATACTTAACAACAAAATGTTTAAAAAGTTCTCATTATTTTTACAAATATTTCATCACCTTTTAAGACGATTGACAAAAGGTTTTCCCTGGTCTTCATTACCTTACCTCACCACTAATAAAGTATATAAAATGTAATTCTCCAAATCACATAGCTGGAGTTTAACGTTTCTACTTTATGTAAGTCTTTGATATGAGTTTCTTCCAAATCTATAACTTAAGGTGTCAGTCCTACACTTAAATTTTACTGAAAAACTAAAATCATTGCAACTCTAAAATATTACTTGATGCAAGTGGTGCCTTTTAACTTTATAAAGTAACAATCCATCTATCTTTGCTAATACAAATTTTGTCTAACATTCCCGTTGATAAATATTTTGTCGGTGGTGTAGAACATGAATAAAAAGTTTGATTTTTTCTTGCATGGCGCCATGAAGTGCTCATTAATGGCGAAGTACGGCAAGTAAAGTGCATGCTTCAGTGCTCTATGTACGAAAACAAGAAAGAGATGATATGAAACATACCTGGAAATTTATGAGAATATAAGGTCAGCTCACCTCTGGTTTGGTCGTTGCCCCGTTGATTTTGACTGATACGGTCGTCCACCTTTGACACAGGCCCAGTGCACTTGATAGTACTTCAGTGCTGGATTAAATGTAGTTTTTACTATTTTGGCACCAGCCTTAATGGTCCTTGTGTGCCTTCTCCAGTACGTAATGTTCTGAGCCTTTTCCAAACGACTAATGGCCTCCACTAACTCTTCGAATGACGAAAATTCATCACCAACACGGATTAAATGCTCTTCAGACGCCATTTTGGCAATTGTAATCGGGTCCGTCACTCGTCAGTGAGTGTTGGACCGCGAGACCAAGTGCCGCCGTATATGTAGTAACGGCTCACCAACATATAAAGGCTCCTGTTAGTATAATACTATATCACTCTGGTGCTAGTGCGGAATGCTCAACATATCACTAGACCTACCAATGCCGATATGTCGGCAAAATTAGTAGTCCAATAAAACTAAAGTGGGGAGGGATATAAAATTATAAATTTTCCTTTGGTATTATCTCTTTATACGTTCAATGCGTATTTTTCCATATATTCCATAAAATGTTCTAACTTCTCATAACAGATGATAAATTTACCTTTTTTGTTATTTACAAAATTAAGGTTTAGAGCTCTTGTTGACCATCCTTTGCGTTCCTGTAGAATAATGGATGTTCAGCATATTCTGAATCCGACGTATTTGCGTTTGACCTCAAGAACGTAAACAACGCTTAGCTTTTGCTGGTAAATAAATGGAGACCCGGATCTTTAAAAATTAGCAGTCAAAAGTAGTAAATATTGGTTGCTACGGAGAATGAGTAAAATTCTTATAAGTTCTAAGGATTTTTTTCCGTGTTTTACGTAATTCTATATTACATGATCCTTCATTTTTCCGTGAAATTCATACGCCGGAAATGAGACCTTGTGTTAGTCTGCGGTAACATATGTGATAGGGCTTCGGTAACATATTTCCCACTGCTGCTTAGTTAGGAGCCTCTTGGAAACTGCGCTAGAGTTGCCTTCTGCCAGTGGCTTAAGGGCAAGGCACTAATAGGATAAGAAGCGGAACTGAAGTTCATGATATGGAAACTATGCTGTTGCCCCCTTAAGGGAGTTCCCAGAGGGAACGGGCAAGAGAAACAGATAAATAGATAACAATACTGAAGAAAATCAAATGAAAGTAAAAGTATGCCTTAATCATTTTTATACTGGTTAGTTTTACCAAAATCAGAGGAATGTAGAGACTTTCACTAAAATATTGATAATCTAGCAACTCATACCATGAGAGACACATGAAACAATTACAAGCTTCATAATATCATACAGATGTAACATTTCTTATATCCGTCTGTTTATATCTACTTCCACTTTGTTAGTAACAATATCTTGATAAATACGTCTATATCTCTGATGCCTGTTCCCTTCGGGAACTCCCTCAAGGAGGTAGACAGGCAAAAGGTTCTCTTTAACGTGAACTACAGTGCTGCTTCTTGATCTTTAGTGCCTTACACTTAACAGGCCTCCAGTAGAGGGGAAGTTTAACACAATGTTTTCAAGGGCTCCAACACAGTGTTCCTTGCAACTGCTTCTACCTAATTTTCCAGAGTACTACTTTATCAAATGTTTCTATTTAATGTTCCCTTAAAAGGCCACCAGTGTTTTCAAATGCTTCTACCTCATGTTCCTCTCAACTGCTTCTACCTATGTGTCTGTCTAATACTCCAATGTACTACTTTTACCTAATATTCCTGCCTACGACCTCTTATCTATTGCTCTTACAAATTTGCCAAAAGGCAGGACTAAAGCATAGTGATCACCACAGGAATATATAGAGTCACAAAGAGAGTTGTGTGATTTAAGTGTTGTTGAGTGATATGTGTGACAAGGAGAGTTTGTGTGTTTGTGGACAGAATGCCAACAGTCCAGATGTGGGTGAGGCAGAGAGAAAAGTCAGCCTCCTGGGTCAAAAGAGTGCAACTTGACAACTTGTACTAATAAAACTTTGCAATAATACTTTTCACATGACATGTCACAGTTGACCAAATTCAAACCACCATTTCAGTAATGTAAACATCAATAATCAAATATTGAGGGTAAGAATGATATTGTACTAAGTTTTATATTTTTTATTACCATGTAATGATACAACTTTTTTCCCATACAGTTTGTTTTCATTCCACATGACACTGGGGGCTCCTTATGACTATGATACAGTGACAGTTTATTTTATTCACAGTTAACCCAGGATCAATTTTTACACAAGAGTCCTGATATTACCTAGGATCTCTTTCCAGAGACTCCTGCTAGCCAAAGCTGCACTACTTCCAATAGCATGGAAATGTGGAATCCTTTGGAATTTGATTAGACTGTACTCTCAGTGACACAGCCTCAACAAAGGTGGCTTCACTCATGGTGTACCCTGGAGCAGGCAGAGTCTGGTAACACATATGGTGAAAATGAATGGGTAAATAATCATTTAGTCAATATATGTATCAATGTAACATACTGTGATCTCATGAACCTCAAATTCTCTGTGCTACTAATATGGCAAATATCATTGCCATGACATGTCAATACTGTCGGTTTCTGTACTGTGAATTTAAAATTTTTCCTTACATTGCACTTCATAAACAAGAGTTTCCAGTTGCTAACTTGAGTCATCATTCTTTTCCTTTTCATCACTATTTTCATCATCTTTCTTATCATATTTATCCCCATCTTTTTTATCTCCCTTCTCCTTACGGGTATGACTCTCATACGAGCTCCTGGCATGTTGGAGAGCTGACTCAACACGAGAGGCAGTTTCCCTGAAGGCATCTGGTAGGTCGGGAAGGTCAGGAAGATCGATTGAGCTGATGTGGGAAGAGAGACGCTTGTACATGCTTGGCTCCCGTTGCTTCCTGCATTAAAAAGAAATAACAGCACCATTACATCAGTTATCAATAGTGGTTTATAATGATAATTTTTCCATATCAAATAAATCTCCATGAAAAATGACAACAATATGAGCAAGATATATTGATATTTAGTCATCTATCTATAGTGCACCACAAAGCTATTATTAAGTGCAATACTGGATACCACAATCTGGAAAAACATTCAAGGCAAGTACTGTAATGTAGGAAAAAACAGTAATACCAAATGATGCACTTAAAAGTTATTTATATTTATTTGCCTAGTTTATTCACCCTACAAAATTCAAATACACATATTTTCAATATGAGGATTCAAATACACTTATTTTCAATATGAGGGTGTATGCAGTAGAAAAACTCAAGAAACCAGATTAGAAGTAATGCAAACTGTATCATCTACTACAATGTATGTTAAATCACTAAACAGAAGGAGCCAATAAATAAATGTTGGCCTTATCAATTAAAAAGATTTGTTGGGATATCAGGTAAGAAGTTCTGCTTAGCACATAAGCTGACAAGTAATGCTGAATTTCTCAGTTATGAAGTAATGCCTGTAGCATCAGTTAACCAGTAATAATGGTTGTAACAATCAAAAAGTAACACTAGGAGTCCCAGTTAACAATTACAGCTGCATGTGTGAGTTAAGTGTTGATAGTGGCATACATTAACTGAAGGGCAATTAAATGATACATTTTATATATATTTCTGAATGGCCTTTGAGTATATCTCCTGCATACATGACACAAACAAGTAGTTTCATGGAAATAAATACTGATGACAATCAGTAATGAGTATGGTGCTAAATGCTAAACAAGGTTAGGAATTTAATCAATATACACAGCACACGTATAAAAATCCACTTGTTGGGATCGCTGTACCAAAAATCAGTGTGTCACATTTATTTTTAGAGTAAAGGAATTACCAAAGCACATTCAAAACTGAGCTAAAACAGGCACATTAAATTACAAATAGAATATAACTTCTGGCACTTCCCACCAACTAAGCCCCATAGCAAGAACACAGAGAGAGGGAGAGAGAGAGAGCAAAATAATATAGAGACAAACAGTTACTGGGATATGTTGGAAAATAAAAAATCTTACTTACATCATACAATCTGGGTGCAACTAAATGGTCAGATAGGAGCTATTTTGGTCTGAAACATGCAAGAGAGAGAATAATAAATGATACTAGATATAAAGAAGCATAAATATTCAACTTAATACAATAAAACAAAGAAAAATGAATTTGTAAAAAAAAAATAATATTTTGTTTGTGAGATCAAATAATTATAACACTGTTTTGCAAACACTCATTGTATATTTTTTGTTAATACAAATAAAAATAATAATCTATCTGATAAACCTGAAAGAACACTTTATAAAAATAAAAGAAAATGTTAACTTTTAAAAAGAATTAAAAAGAAAAGAATTTATGTACCAATGAGTCATAAAATAGTAAATATGTAGTGAATATGATTACTTCTTATTGCTTTATATTTCATTATAGGCTAATAGACTAGCAAGATGTTATTGAGATAAAGTATGGTAATGTACAAATTCTATATGTATCAATGAATATATACCGTGAGACAGCTTTCTTTATTCAGTGTGCTTATTAGCAGCATCAATAGGATGTATATAACAAGGTCTGGTTCAAGGTATTTCTAATTGTATCTTGTGCTATCAGCTATGTTATGCAAATACAGTATTAGTCTGGCATAATTAGGTTCTAATTTGCTAGCCCCTTATTACGGAAACTTGTGACAAGAAGTAGAAACTGCGTACTGCACAAAATTCATTCTTCTTTTAGTCACCTAATACACCTACAGTGAAGCAGTTACCTTGAATTATACTCTACCTTACTGACAAAATCTTTTACTTCTTCCTACATTGTGGAGCACTGGTTTAAAAAACATTCAGAGGTCAGGATGAACTAAAATTATATAATTACATATTACTTTTTTGTCATTGTATACAATGAACTATACACTTCTTGCTCTTACTTTTCCATGTTATGGTCTTTGTTAAGCTAAAATAAATAAATTAATGCTTCTAGTACTTACAATTTGGTATTAAAAAATATTTACCTGAGTAAAGAAAATAAAAGCATATCAAGTGGCCTCCTCTGATTAGTTTGGTCCATCAAAAATGACCTAAATGATCCTTCCACTACAATTCCTTCTATGGAGCACTTGCAACACTCAGAAAATTGGCCATGTTCATCAGTCAGGACCACACTTCATAAAGTGTGGTGATAAGAAAATGTCTAATGAGGGGCGAGTACAGGGCAACCAAGGAGTAAGACTTCTGTGTTTTTGGCCTCACTTCAGAACTGGATCTTTCACCTCAAACCACCACCCTGAGAGAGTTCCAGTTGCTTTAAAGTGCCTCCATCTTACGCAACAGATGTATGACAGCATCTGCAGAAAGCACCATCATGATTCTGAATGATAACAAGGTTTTTATTTGCTTCAGAAAAGGCAGTTAGGATGTCTGATGAGAGACCACTTTGGTCAACAATCAAAGGAAAAGTAATTTTTAGCTTTGATTAAGCTTAGAACAACATAAGGCACAAGTTCAAACACTGAACATCAGGTGCAGTGATAATACAGTGACTCTACAGCTAAGCATATGTGAATTCAAGCCTGGGACAAGACAAGGTTTAGAAGGTGTTCTCCAGTTTTTGAGTATTGCCAGTTGTACATTCAAATCAAAGCCCTTCACTATTTCATTTTCTCTGGATCATTTTACTTGGGAAAAACCTTGGACATATGTTCACCTATTCAAATCCAACTAGACTTTATAAAAGGGATTAAAGGTCCTCTTTATTTAGGCTTTTTATCTTGAAGGATAAACTATTAGCCACAATTATGGCCCAGCCCAGTTACCAAGACTTCTTGGCTTCTTATCATCAGATGCTTAAAGACTGTTTGGAAGGCCCTCCTTTCGAAAAAAAAAAAAAAAAAAAAAAA
>JAUTXX010506434.1:0-12200 GCA_032273605.1 Panulirus laevicauda | reverse complement strand
CTCTCTCTCTCTCTCTCTCTCTCTCTCTCTCTCTCTCTCTCTCTCTAAAGCTTTGAATCTTATGTGAAGTGTATATAACAGCACAAACCTTCTAAGGTTGTAATACCTTTTAGACACCAAGTGCAACTTTATAGGTCAACTAATTATGGAAGAATTACACTCTCATTATAAACTTTGAAGATACATTTGCCAATTTAGCAAAAACCAGGAGAAATAGTGTTCGGACGCTTATAAAAGTACAGGTGGTTATCCATCTTTGGACGTCAAATCCAGTTTTCTAGATCAACTGCTTTGCTGAGGAATTTGCTCTCTCATAGTTACCCTCGAAAAGGGAGGATAACGAGAGAAAATGAGTTCTTAAAATGTATTTGACGTATGTGAATATGTTGCATAGAATGATTAGCAACAGAAATGAATCTTGGATAAAGACCCGAGAGAAGCATAAGATAAAGTCTTCAGACGGTTGTGTAGGACGTCACGAGGATTTGACGTACGGGCGATAAGAGAGAGCTGGTTGTGGATCACTTGTTGCTTATCTTTGAAATCACTTTGATGAACACGGATAACTCGGATAAAATGTTTCCAAAATATATCGGCTAAGGTAGAGAGATCACACAAAGATTTACTTAATTCAAAGTCTATTAGGTTTAACTACCTCTCGGTGCCAAGTAGAGGTTTCCACCTAACTTTTATGGAGATGTGCAAAGATACGAAGATCTGTGAAGGAGCAAAAAGGGAAGTTGTAATAGGTAGTGAAGAAGTAAGCAGGAGAATGAGTGAGCAGGAGATGTATTGTGCCATTGTATAGACGGAAGTGGGTTAAAGATGAGTGTCCAAGCTACAGGGGTTTAAGTTTAAGTGTACCTGGTAAGTTTGTATGGGAGGGTAGTGATTGAGAGGGTAAAGGCATGTTCAGAGAATCGGATTGGGGTAAAAGGTAGTGTGGTTTCAGAGGTGGGAGAGCATGCGTAGATCAAGTGTTTGCTTTAAAGTATGTTAGAAGAACTTGGAGACAGATTGATATGTATGTGGCATTTATGGATCTGGAGAAAGCATACGATAAGGTTGATAGAGATTCCTTGTGGAAGGTCTTAAGAATATACGGTATAGAAGGAAAGCTTAAATTACCCATGTGGGACGCCACAAATAACTAGAAGGTCCCGCGGATGCATACAGCCTAACGATGGTCCCTTAGAAAACCTGCAAGTCATGGCTCGAGACTTCTTCGCAAGCTAATACTGGTGGATTTACCGATGGTTACGTAATGGTGGAAAGCTTAGTTGAAGTCGACGAAGGCAAGAGCCAGAGGAGTCTTGCGATAGATGAAGTCTATGACGAGGCAATGAAAGCTATAAGTACTCGTATCATCGAACTGAAAAGGGACTGTGAAATTTGCGGTGTCCATGTAAGCCTAAATGAAGATAAAACATTCACAGACCAGTATGGAGACTGGAGTGATAAGAATGGTTTGTAACTCGATGAAAGACTGTGGGATTTGTTGACTTTACAACTGGGGAAACTTATGAAATCTTCCATTTACTGGGACATCCTGATATCTGGAGAGAAGTGCTAGTGATGGAACAAAGGAGCTTGATTAGGTCAAGAGAGAAATTGTAAAGTCTTGCAAGTAATTCAGTTGGTGTAATGGAGCGCTTTACCCTGAGGCTGTGTAAACATTTGGCGACTGGAAATTCATGTACAGACTCGGGAAGTGTTAGAGCTGAAGGATAAGCTGGGATGCAGGTGATGTCAAGGTGTGGGAAGTCTCTGGCAGATGATAGGGAAGGGATTGTTAACATATTGAGCTGCTTCTCCTGGAGATGTGATAATGCACGGAGAGGAGGAGGGAGTATGCTTGTTTCTATAGCTCGACTCTCTGTACCCGACACCACTGGTTTATGTTGGAATATCTCTGGCATTGTAGAGTGGTAAGATGATATGATTTCATCTCGTCACATGTCTTTCAAAAATCTCTGTGAACGAGAGGGATTACGTACAGGGCAGTGTTAGTATGGGTAGAAGGGCAGGTTTCGATGATGTGTTAGTATCGTTACGTGGAGTGTGTCGTCCACAGCACGTCAGCTGCATACAGCCCTAAAGATTCCTTAGGGACGGGGCTTCCATGAATATTCTCCCATACTGTGGCGGGATCATCAATGCTCAGCACTTCAGTCCAGGTGTACAGAGCAACCCAACGAATGTGTGTGTGTGTATTTAGTCTGCCTGCAGGAGTGCATGAGGCCGCGTCATCAGCGTTCAGCTACAGTCGATCCTGCTTTCACCTGAGTGTAGCTCTGTCTGTCTGTCTGTCTGTCTGTCTGTCTGTCTCTCTCTCTCTCTCTCTCTCTCTGTGAAGTCGGGACCTCAGCGCAATTCATCGCATCGTTCTAATGCAGTCAGGCCAAAATCGTGCACGGGTGAAATTAAGTCAACTTGATGTGGTCGACATTCTGACTGATATATGAAGGATTGTGGTCGTTTGGCCCGTGTTTCAGTCGTGTGTAGGGGAGACTCACTCTCTCGCCTCACCAGATATGTATGGTGCAGTTATGATGGTCCTTGCCGGCACATACGGCTACCAGTGTACCACAAAACGGAAGAATCGTCAAATATCACTTAATACTTTTGTCATGAAAATTCTCTCCACAATAAATCTCGTGATTTACCGTATTCTCATGGTTATTCACATTTTGCGAACATGTAAAACGCTCGCAAAGTAATTTGACGTGAGATGGATGGATTATAAAGACATTCAAATTATAACCGTAGTAATATTTTAATTCTTTTCTAACGTAAGTGGAATTCTTAAGAGGATAACGCCTTCTCTCTCAGGCTAAATCTTCAAACAAGGACTGAGGAAGGAACAGTAAAGTTACACACGAAATCTGTTTTTGTGGAGGTTTTTGTCTTCACCTAAACCAAATCCTTCGTTTTCGCTGGACGTTATGAATATCCCGAGAGCGTACTTGATGCCAAAACATTTTTTTGTTTTCGATCATCCCTGAGAAATCTTGGGATCTAGCCTATGCACACGTTTCCTACAGGATGACGGCAGCGCCCTCCTCCGTCATATGCAGTCAGAGCTTCCATGTCAGCCGTGTGCCTGAGGCTGGCTAGGAAAGCTTCCATATTTCTTCTTGACACAGTTCATGTTATTAAAACTTCCCTGAGTTATTTCAAGCCGAACGACTGAACGAAGCTAGAGATTGTGTTAGCAAGAGTCGCGCCGCACTGTTCAAGCCAAGATTTATTTGACAAATATTGGCGATCTACATCCTCTTCCATGGACAAAGAAAATGGGACGTAGTCTCTCTTTTTTTTTTTTTTTTTTTTGCCGATAATCCTCGCCTCACTTTCCATTACTCAGTGGTGGGGATGCAGGGCGCTATTTGCGTTTTAGAAATAGCGGTAAATTACGACGCTGTGTTGCTCCCAGATTGAACGGTTACCCCACACACACACACGCACACACCGATGGTTTGTGGCATATGACGGAACACCATGGACCAGTAATCTCGACTAGACCTGTCTGCTACCAGCAGATCTCGCTTTCATGATACTCCTAAAGACAAGCTCGCTTACCTCTGAACTGTTCCCTGTAGGTAGCTGGCGGCGTCTGCTAAACAGAACGATTGAAAGATGAGAGTCGAGTCTTGACTTCGTAGAGCTGCACCCGGACTGTCGAAAGCAAGCCAAGTCGCTGTGTCTTGGCGGCCTCCGCGACAGGAGTGTGTCAGGGATGATGCAATGGGTCAAGTGCATCATTGGACACCAATTGGCCTTTGATTGGCGTAGTGGCCGAGCCATCACGCTGCCCTCTCGTGCCTGGTGGACATAACCGGAGAAACACATGTTTGAATATTGTCGACATACCATACGTTCACGTTCGGCTGAACTCGAGAAGACGTTAAATGGTTTGCAAACTCGCGAATGAATCTAGAGTTTCGCATAGTTGGTGGAGGGAAAGGGGGGGAGAGGTCGATTCTAAGTTGATTTCCAGGCGAACAATTTCGGATCAAAGAGCCTTGGGCTTTCCCTATTGGAGCCACACGGTATGGCCGGGCGGTAACGAGGAAGAATGAACGAGTATTTCAAACACAAATAACTGCACGTAAAATGGTACCCATCTAACCGACTGTGTTGTAGTTAATGTCTGCAACGTATACTTCAAGAGGCAAGATTTCCATTTATTTACTGGAGGAGCGAATGTATGCTCTTAACTTCAAACCGGCAATAAACTTTTTATGATACCGTAAAGACTAAGAGATCATACGAGTGGAAGAGAGAATAATACAAGGATATGTTCACATCTTCATCTACAAGTAAACTTTCATCAGGTAAATAAAGACGAAGCAACGGACCGCCTCATTTGCACCGAAACCAGAGCCTACTATTCAAAGCCAGGCCTTACGGATCACTTCTGTGTTTTCCCGTGAACGCTTTTTTGCAGTGTTCTTGTCACTATAACTGGAGTGGTATAACTGAGAGGCACGGAAACACGTTAAACACCAACAGTGCTTTATTGGATAGGATATACAAGGTGAGGTAACAGAGGGCAATGGGTTACTGGTAGCGTAGGATTATGGTGACGAAGAAGCAAAGTAAGGTAGGTTGAGTAATACGAGACAGGCTTAGTGGGATTCCTGTGATGCTTATGATGGTACGAGGCGTCAGATGAAGCAGGAGCCCGTGGGAGAAATGCGTAGCTCCCGAGTCGACTTGGAGCTCCTGTAGGACGTGATGGTTGTGGGCCTTATCGCTGTTCCTGGAGTGTGTGGCTGCTGCCGATTAAGTGCTTGGGTTGCAGGAGGCTTCTGGAGTTGTCTTAGTGATGTAGGAGTCCCACGGGCGTGGCCATAGGGCCCTTGTTACAGCTGCTGCTCGTGACGGGCGGAGGTGCGAGTCCTGCAGAAAGTGGACATCACAATGAAACCTGCCAGAAAGGTGAAACATCAGGAGTCACGTCGGGACATCTACTGACGGAGGAGACGCCCTCAGGGCTGCTTGAGTCTGGAGTCTCGTCGCCAAGACTTCAGATACCGGAGTGGTACGCTTGTTTTCCCTTGGTGTCTACTATCTGACCGATTTGCTGCGGTGATACCCGGATATTCAACGGTCGATTAGGTCAGGTCTGTGAGGGGTAGCTATTCCCAAAAGGGAATTGGAGACGTTTCAGCCGAATGTCTCAAGCTTCTGACCTTCATGCTGTTGGACCAAGAGCGGCGGCGCTTCTTACGAAAAAGGTCAGGTCTTCTGTGATCACAGCCGCGGCTTTTGATCTACTACCGCCGAACGCAGTGTGGGTGTCAGGGATTACAACTGCAGATGTGCAGGATGGGCCACAAAACATGTTTTTCCGAGGATAGTCACGTCAGGTGAAGTCACAGGCTGTCCATTGCTACCTAGCGAAGGCGGCGTGAAGCAAGAGAGTCGCCCACAGCTTCATACATATATATTTTTCACAGTTTTTACCTGAATGTTCAATCAAGATTTTGATATTCAGATTTGTCAGCCAGTGACCGATGGTGCAGACTAGACACTGACAGTAACTCGGAATGCAACATACCTACAAATGATGAATGTTGACAACGGGATTTGGAGAATGTTTCCCCCGGTGTCCGATGCCAACATGCAAAACATGTTTCGTATCGAGAGTTGGAGAACTCTCGATACGAAACATATTTTGCCAGAGAGAGAGAGAGAGAGAGAGAGAGAGAGAGAGAGAGAGAGAGAGAGACGCTGTAGGTCAGCCATCATTTCAAGTCTATATCAAATTCTTTTTTCTTTTTAAATCTGGTTTTCCAGGTAAGGTTCCAAGAGAGATGTATATATTGAGCATAACTCCAAAAGATGTAATATGCACAAATGCGCATACCATTGAGTTAGAACAAATTGCTGTAATCACGGGTACATAACGCAGTCGAATATGTAAACAGGAATGCGTGCCAGTGCTTGCACATGCATACCTCCATACATACCAGAACACGTATTACCTTTAAAAGGTTAGCAGACGAGGGAACACGAATGTAAGAAATAAAAATCTCTCAGTGATGTACGAATGATAATAAATAGTAACGCACACACAAACGTGCAGACAGACAGACGGACAGACAGACACTCTACAATAGGTAATGCCCTAACACAGTGACTAGACACTAGCAATAATAGTGGACAGAGAGGAGTGGTAAAATCTGGAACTGATTAAGACGAGCAGAGCACGTCCAATGAGCCTTCTCTAAATGGTTTGAGGTCGTCAGCAGCGAGAATCAGGATAAGGACAAATATCTATGATTTATAGGGAATCCTAGACGACTCTCACGTGTATCTTAGAAGTGCTCCATATCAACTGTATGGGTAAACGTAAATCCCATGAAAAAAAAAGTGCAACGAATTTGAGAATCTGTTTTACTTCAGTGGAAACCACTAGCAATAAGATTTCACGGAAGGAGGACGTAGACAGAACCTCTCCCAAAAATTCTTTTGTTGATGCATTATAATGACTTGGTTCTCCGAATGGAAGATTGCCACTTCAGCAATCATAGGCTGATCCTTTAAGCGATACACCTTAAGCATCCTCGAGTGGCAGTTCCAAATCATCTCGATTCGGTGAAGATAATAGTCAAAAAATACTTCGATCCTTGAAGCCCCTGAAACCCTTGGGCTTCAGGGTGAATACGGATCAAGTGATTCGAACAGTGTTGTAACTAGAGAGGATCGTTCTGATGCTCATTCGAGGAGGCAACATTCGAGGTCTTCTTCCTGGAGGATAGGGGTCAAATTTCGAGCACTTTGTAACACCAGAAGATCGTTAGTGTGCAGGTTCATACCGAGGGATCTCCTCTGAGAGCGGAGGGAGATGTGATGACTTCATGTAGCCACACACCACACTGACCTGAAGCGAAGAGCTTTCATTGGACAAGCAAGGAGGTAACTGCATACCACGCTCATCTCTCACTGGTCGATCACTCCTCCATCGGACCAATGAGTTTTGTATATAGACCTGGACCATGCTATAACTTACGCTTGAAAGTGTAACACGACTCGCTAAGCTTTGTGTTACTGTGTACTTAAGGTGAATTACTGAATTCCACCTGAGTTTGGATCTACCCCTGCCATGAACTTGGACTAGGTTATAGGTAATCTTCCCGAGAGAGTAAGATAAATGAAAAAATAGACAAGTAGAGAACATAAGTACGAGACCGCTTAATCATCAGACTTGTTCAATGAAAGATGTTTCAGAGAAGATCTGCTTAGATGATATATATATATACATTCCTATGAGTCCACGGAGAAATGAAACACTAAGTTCCCGAGTGCACTTTCGTGTAATAATCACATCATCAGGGGAGATACAAGAAAGATATATATATTGCAGTAAAAGGTGAACTGTAAAATAAAGTTTGAGGATTATTTTTCAAGGAACTCAAAAATTGCAGCGATGATAATAATTCAAGTCAGAATACCTTTGTCTAGAAGATTGATCATCTGGTTCCGACAGATCGTTGAAACTTTTTATCATCTGGTTCCGACTGACCTTTGAAACTTTTTATATCTTGATGAAAGAGCAGAATGTATATATATTTCTGACACACAATTTGGTATTTTGTGCAACTTTTCACTAAATTCGGCCAGATATTTGCTGAAAATATCTCGGGACTTGCCAAGATGAGATGCGCATTCACCCCAGCCGCAATGCCTTATTAGATCTTGGATTAATTCATTCATACATTGTAATCTGACTTGGTGTGCAAATGAGGCATGAAGCCTCATGGATTCTAACGTGTTCATATGAACCCATCTCGGCTCTCGGGTCCACAAACCGCAGCTGAAGTACTAGTAACAAAGCGTACCCCCATCTTCCTAACGCTTTACGAAGCGTATCTATCTTCCTAACGCTTTACGAAGCTTATCTATCTTCCTAACGCTTTACAAAGCGTACCCCCATCTTCCTAACGCTTTACGAAGCGAATCTATCTTCCTAACGCTTTACAAAGCGTACCCCCATCTTCCTAACGCTTTACGAAGCTTATCTATCTTCCCAACGCTTTACAAAGCGTACCCCAATCTTCCTAACGCTTTACAAAGCGTAATCATCGTTCTAACGCTTTACTGTGGTAAGCGATCTCGTCCAACTCTAAATCTGGTGCGGTGGTATCTTCATTCCCTAGCTGCAGCAGTCCCTCCCCGGTGATACGCTGGGTTAAAAGAAGCTCCACTCACTCGTCTTTTTGGGCCAGTCGACGATCAAGTCATAGGAGTCGCACGCACTAAATCTCGGTTTGAAATTGGAAATGGTTGAAAATCTTGCGTCTGGGCGACTGCGTTGTGCAGCTATTGCAGCCATTATTTGTCGAGGTGTTAGCTTTCTTGCGTGCCCGCGGTCGTCCACCAGTATATAGCGGTCTGCAACTCTTCAGGATGATCATATCAAACGTTTCTCTGATTTACGGGAGTACCAGCAGCCTCCTCTCCTTCCCTCTCTCTCTCTCTGTAAGTACGGGATTCTGGACTGCTTAGGCAGCAGTTTGCGCTATAATGCTCTTTTGTGTATAATTAGTTGCCAGTGATTTGTGTGTGATCATCCCTGCCTATTATAGCAGCTTATAGTTCATTACCAAACTAGGCCCCTCCTTCACATGAGGACGTTCTACCGCTGAGATGGACGAACTGGGAGGGTTTACAACCTGATGGGAGTTGCATGTGTCGCGGAAGATGAAGAGGGAGGGAGGCCGTGCAGCTTACGGTTGGTGATAATGTTATTGGCAACCCCTCGCGTGCAAACACATGCGACGAGGCATACAATTCCCCCACTGCGATTGGTACGAGTTACAGTTCCTTCACAATGTACAACAAGGTGAACGTGGGGCTTGGATTACCGACTTCCCTAAGGAACACAAGAATCTTGAACCTCGACCTAAGTTTACTGGAAAGACGATCATTACGCTCACCACGGACCCAGGTCACCCAAGTAGGACACGGAGACAAGGAAGAACTTATCAAACATTAATTACTCGAGGATATAATAAAGACTTTAGCCAGTATTAGAAACTTTCCCGTCTATATACCATTACAACAAGCTCGGAACAAGGCACGTCTCGCCTGGACCAGGAGAAATGTCGATGGTAGGGAGAAGAGTCAGGTTGCCGCTGTCTGGAAGGCGCAATCACAAGAGGAGCTTTACATTCCTGACTCTTTCCCAGGCAATGTGGAACGCTTCATCGGAAGACCATTTTTCTGAGACCTATCAATATTGGAGCCATAGAGCATGGCAGTGTGACTAACGATAGGTGTGGTCCCTGCAGTGGACGCTATGACTCTGCTTTATGCAAACCGTAGATTCTTCAAGGGGAAAATGCCTCTCCTTGGGTATGTCAACTGTGGAGGGAGGAGGGACGCTCGAGGCTAGGTAACTACCGTGTTCCAGAAGACCCAAATGAAAACATCGAGTAGACCACCATCAACAGTCTTGCCAGGGAACCAACTACAATGTCCATCAGGATACGATGCCAAGTATACTTAAATGACACACACGCTCTCCACCTTTACTGGGGAATATTTCAAGTATGGCAGAATGGAGAGCCAGTGGTGTGGTGAGCTACAAGACACAACAGAAGGATAGCGGTGTAGGTAGCGAGCTACAACCTCGGGGAAACTGTGAGTTACCAATATCTCGAGTGATTTGGTACCGACGTTGCGCACTCGTCCCGCGCGCATCCAGGTACAGCCAGATGGTCTGGAGACCCGACTGGTGACACTGAAAACTTGGAGAGAGTTGAACCCATGGAGCTCCCAACTTAGAGCATGTACCATGCAAAGTAGCACAGCCAATTCATGGAGGGATAGAAATTAGTTTAGCGGTAATCTCTCTACTATGAGAATGAGGTTCAAGAGAATGCGTCTATATAAGATGGGTTGTGGATCACTTGATGTTAAGATCAGCTGAATTACATAAGAGTTTCAGATTCGGTCTAAAATGGAATATTCACGTGCACAATGATATTCACCTACACAGTGATATTCACCTGCACAGTAATATTCAACTGCACAATAATATTCACCTGCACAATAATATTCGACTGCGCAATAATATTCACCTGCACAATGTCTTCCTGTGTGACATATGAACTTACTGATTGCATAGTCTTACAAGAAGCAAGTCATCATCATGATGCTGAAAGCTCGACCACCATGCAACAACTTCCAGTGCACGCAAGGCTATACAGATGTGGCAGACTATAGTCGAAAAATTCCCAGACTACATAAAACTACATACCCCCGCACGCCTCCCCCACTGCAATACACAAACTACACAGCTATCAACTGGTCCCGTTCTGGCTACCATCATCCACATTAACGTACTCCCAGAGAGCTGTAACCACAACAAACTAACCATTTGGCAGTGCCATTTGCTCGCAACGAGGGACATTTGCACCGTCCAGCCACAATGTCTGGGACTCTGTGTCGTTCATTTTTCTTGCAGAGAGGTTTGCAAAAAAAAAAAAAAAACTGCACTCGTGAGTTTGTTTAAATTGTTCTCTTTCTGTAAATGGGGAATAAATTACAATCCTTTGGTGGTCGCATGTAATTTAAGGATAAGTAGTATTTCTTATTTATTTTTCTATCATAACTGGATTGGTTGTTGCATGTAATATAAGGGTAAGTTGTCTTCCTTACTTCTTTCTTTTTCATCATAACTGGAATGTGAATTAGAAGAAAGATAAGTTGGTCTATAAAAATGAATGAATATCGCTTCGTGGATTATAGGGTCAAGATTCGCTTGATAAATAAATATGAACATAATTGAGTACCAAAACAGCAACAAGAACAATAATAATGATAAAAATGATAATAATAATGATAACAATGATGATAATTTCTTAATGTTATCTTTTTAACCTAACATTTTCACATGATACTGGATATAATAACTATATTATGATAACAATAATGACCATCATGATGGAAGAATAGCCAGGAACTCATTCTTTTTTTTTTCTATGACAGGTAAGCACACATGGTGAACGTGCAGCCCCGTGCGTGGCCACTGGTGGGTGAGGAGGTCTTAATGAAGACTGACGCCCTTGATATCCTGAAGGACAGTAGTCCCTTGGTGCATGACCCTCGCTCTCTGCTGCCGCTGGTACATAAACAAGTTCCTTCAGAAGGTATGTATTTGTGGTGGATTTATTTTTCTTTTCTGATCGTTCATAGTGATCGGATTATATTCAGGTGAATGATCATATTTTACTTTCATTAGATATAATTAATTCGTACTAGTTACACTTGAACATGTCCTCGGTGTATGTATTGAAATTGCATTCTGCAGAAGTTAGAATGGAAATAGATTATTTCAGTTACTGAACTTTTGAACAGTATCATAGAATTTTGACTTAGAAGTAATAGCATTAGAAGTGTGGAAGAGTTACTTACTCGTCGTTCCTCAACATCTTGTTGCTGATAACTCGAGCGACACAAGCGGTGTGTCGTGTCTTGTACGTCCACCACGAGTTCTGGATGACCTGTGATGGACGAGCAGACTTGAGGGAGTTCAGTATCCATTATTGCCCTCCTCGTGTGATGATGTCTTTGCTGTGGACGGGGCGAGTTGTTAGGAAGTCAGCTGGGTAATTACTGGTAATCTGGGTCACCAACTTTCAACCCTCCAGTCAACGGAGCAAGGTCTGGGTGGCGTTGCAAAGGAGCTTTGTGAACTCTGGGCGTGGTCGCTGATTACAGAATATGTGGGGGTAAACTGGGGACACATGTAGCATGATTATCTCCGGGCGCACCTCGCTTGAGGACGTTAAGGTGAGTCTGCTCCAGATCTTCGTGGAAATGGCGTAATATAGTTTGGGTCCCGGTGTTGGGTGTGACCTCAGGTCCTGTTAGACGAAGTATTTCCTCCTCCCACTACCAAGGTTGTGTCGTTCGAAGTGCTTCAAAGACTCTCTGGCTGGATGTTGATGGGATTGTGTTTCCTCTTTAGGACGGGGCATCGCTGTATGGTTGTGTGCACGAGCGACTGGTTGTCCATAAGAATTGAGCTGCAATTGAGAATATAATCGAGCCGTTCTCGTCCTACCTTCAACCTATCACAACCTGATATGTCATAAGCTATTTTGTTGTTACTAATGTGTTGTGTTTGAAGACTTATGTTTTTGGTCGTCTTTTGGGATAGAGAATGTTAGTAGAAAATGTTA
>JAUTXX010506423.1:0-12200 GCA_032273605.1 Panulirus laevicauda | reverse complement strand
CGATGCCTCACCCGCGTCACATGTTTCAGTGTTGTGACGATGCCTCACCCGCGTCACATGTTTCAGTGTTGTGACGAATTTCCGACGATAATTCATGAACATTTTCGTGCAGCATTTAGAACGGTAAATAGTATTTGCAGCCGTAATTTGCAACAATGATCATACCATACGTAACCACTGAAATTCATTTTGTATATAGTTATCAAGATTTGGATCATTAATGAGACGAAGGCAACGTGTTCCAATGATTTTCTCGATCGGGGCGCGAAGGTTCAGCTGCAACATTCAACACGGGCGACGATCCGATACTTTTCTCATAGATTTTGAGGCTAATGATATTATTAATCATGGTGGGTCAACATAGTTCTCCTACCTTCATTAGCTCGAAGGCGGCAGGCTGGGAGAGCTTGGGCCCTGACCCATTAAATGACAGATTATGGGAATTCATGGATTATATAATGACGCAATTATTGGAACTCCCAGATCATATGATCCATTACAGAAAGTCTCTGTGATGCAATGCAAGCGGATCCATAATGCATGATTATATACATATTTTCCCTCGATGTTTTATCATCAGAGTCATCGTAAATGTTCATCATGGCTGAGAAAACAGTTACATAAATTTTGTACATTTGATAATTGAATGTTATGGCCGGTGTCCAGCCAGGGTACAACTCTGCCAGCGCCATACTGGTCTATTTCAGACTTGTTAATGTGTCAAAATTACCGTTTGTCTCTTTAGTATGCATTTGTATAATTAGTTTACATTTGTTGCCAGATATTATCCTGCTGGTCCTACCAGTCCTCTCCCTGGAAATTGGTTCTTCCAGCCTTCTTCCTAGATGTTGGTTCTTCCAGCACTCTCCCTGGAACCTGGCCCTTCCAGCCTTCCCACCGGAGACTGGTCCTTCCCGTGACGCGAATCAAGTTTTGTCTGGATCTCCAGAGGTTTACTTTTGGACGCCACGTGTTGGCAGCAGCGGGCCATTACGACAAGAAACTTCTGTCCCTCAGGGTCTTCCAGGCTCCTCAGCCACAGTCACACACCTCCAGTAACTCTCTCAGCACTAGCGTTCCTCCTTATAGTAGTAAGGGTTTACAATATACGTATATAACATATATTTTGCTTTTACTCGCGTGTTTGTTAAAATCCTGAAGCTTATTTTAGCTCCAAGCTTTCCTTTGACGCTGACGAATTCTTTGAAATAATATAAATCATTTCCACAGATAACAAAGCGAGCATATCACTGTGTCAAAAGGATTTATTAATCTTTTATGGAGTTGACATATATAAGGCTGATGTGCTCACCTGAGACTTTTCATTAACTATTCTACTTGAAACTTTTCTTCCTACGACAAAGGACTCGAGAAATACAAACATTGACTCTCGTAGTGAGCCAGAGGTTCCCGGACACACTTTCTGTCTGGGGAAGGTCGGCTGGAGGGGGATGAGGAGGAGAAGGAGGAAGAGAAAGAGTGCCTTGAGTGGCAGCCTTTGTAGCATACGGTCTACAGGAGACGTGTATGGCTGTAGGAACTTGGACTGGGCTTTTGAGTGGTACAGTACATGCGACTACATTCTACAGGATTCTAGAAGAGACGTGTATGGTTTGCCTCAACCCTATACCCTCTGATCAATGTTGACGTTAAGATATGCTTGATGTACCCGTACGCAGCCATGTAATGTTTATCTGTAAACAGCTAGCCTGTAGCTACGATCTGCAGGAGACGCTGTAGAGTGGAGAGCCTGGCAACATTTCTCTATGATTATGACTCTGTTTCTGTTAATTGTTTCATGTATATATACATTTATAAACAATAAGATTCCATAAAAAACGTTTATGATTAAGTTTTTCCTTTATGGTGGGACGTATATGTGGTTATATCTGGAAGGCTTCATTCATATGTCAAGGAGATAGGGAAGTTAGCGAGGATGTTGTCTGTAGCAGCTGCTTGAGACGTGTTCCATTGTTATTTTGTTAAGTGTAATGGAAAGGGATTTGTTATGCTCACTGTGTCTCGGTGTCTTACTTGTGACACACACACACACACACACACACACACATGTATGTTACTGAAACATTTAGTGAATGAGACATGGGCTTGGAGTCTCCTGTTATCTCAGACCTGCATGAGGACACTGAGGATGGATGGCTGTTCTCCCCTACAAAATAACATCTTCATACTGCATCACACCTTCCCCGCTGTGTGACGTCTCCTCCTATTGTGTGATATCCTCCTCTACTGTAGGATATCTTCCTTCTACTGTATGATAGCCTAGTCTACCTTTTGGTCAGAACACCGTTGAAAGGTTAACAAAACTTTTCATCCCACATCATCTCATATTTTTGTGTTCTCATTCCTCCTCATCTTCAACTTCCTTCTCATGTTCTGCCTCATACCTCATCTCCTTCCTCATATTCAGGCCAGGGCAATCAACCTTCCATTATTTTCACCAGTTCACTAAATCTTTTACCAAATAATCTCTAAAATTTTCAAGCTTTTGTACCCGTGAAAAAGTGTTGCAATTTCCATAAATATTTTTGTTTTCTAAACAGTATTTTGTCGTCTTTTGTACCCTCCTCGTCTTTTCATTATTCGTTGGCGTTTGTTTTATTTTCACATTTTGCATTTCATCACTAAATCTTTATTTTCTTCCCATTCATTTTAACATTTGCCATTTTTTCTTTTTCCTTCCCCTCTATTTACTCCATCTTCTTTACATTTCTTCCTTTCATTCGCATGATGTTTTATGGACTGTCTTAATATTTGCATACATTTGCTTATCTTCGCTTTTATGAAATATTTCTAGGTGTTTATGTCAACGTGTGTCTGTCTCTGTCTGTTAAGAACAATATGTTGGCACCTCCTTGCGTCTGTCTTAATCTGTTGACTTCACAGAGCACGTCTGTGTCTGTTTATCATTCTAGGACGAGTTGAAACCCGTCTATGTCTGTCCATTGCCGTAAGAACGATGGACGGAATCATGTGTCTATTCCTGTTTCCTTTCTGCTATTACCTGTTTAGTTCTGTGTAACTCTGCCTCCTTCATTATGACAAAGTTTGATAACAAAATATGGGGTATATTTCTCTCCAGCCAAGAACTTGAGTAAGAACAATGACTAAAGATAATTTCTGGCTTGAGAAAATCAAAATATCATCGTCATAAGTATAAAGTTACCTCGACAACGCCATCTACAACACAAGTTTCCGTCTAGCAATAAAACATTAAGATATATTTCTATGTGTTCCTTCAGTCCCTGAACCGTCTCATGACATGGTAATTGGAATCATATTCTCTCGGGCATGAGCAAATTCCTTTTTAAACGTAGTTATTACAAATACCGTGTCGCTGACAACTGTAAAATTAAAATTCCTGAAATTTCTTGCGTATCTTATTGGACTAAAATCGTGGGACAATTGGATATTCAAATAACGGTTTACAATTACTCATCATTTTACCCATTCCTTCAATCATTTCTTCATAATCATATCTGATAACACGAGATAACTGAAATGTCTAATGTAGAGCTACAGGAGAGATTCAACAATTGTCAGTATCCTAAGGTCATGATTCCTGTAATAATGGTTATCATTACAACGACCTGCATATCATCATCGATCATATACCCGTCAGTAAGAATAAACAGTGACGTGAGGCATTTAATTCCAACACCGCAGAACATTGGTCAATGTTTTAAGTAACACTGGAATATTATGATAGGGGATATTTTTCAGTCGTTTGCATTTTTTTCAAAGTCCTCTTCCGTCCATATCTGACACATTTCTAGTGACAAATGAATTCAGCGTCAGTCTCATTGCCATGTCATAGTAACGGAATATTCTAAAGCTATAATTACCCAGACCCGAGATGTGTCGGTTCTCAGCCTCGCTGGAATTAAGCTGTAATGGTCCCAGTGAATCGCTTTACATATATTAGCGACCTCACATGCATGCAGCTATCGCTTAGTAAGTAAGCTCGAAATTCATCAGCAATCATGTTAGTTTCTTCTCTTTGTTACTGATAGAAATTATATAGGTAATTAATAGTCCAGGTGTGGAAACGAAAGAAAATAAAACCTCTGGACTGAAAAAAAAAAGATCACATATCTTGCCATATCTTAGATACTAATGTTCAGGTAAGATGTAGTAAAGTAAGAATACGTAAAATCTAAAGTTGCCCCGTAGAAAATAAGAAGGATTGTGGGTACATCTGATGGCGCGAACAAGTTCAGGTCCTGAGAATTCATGCGTGATTGATGTTGAACTATCATGTTTATAGTGCAATACGCTCAGCCTCACAGTGTTGTCAACAAACACCAAAATTCCTCCAATTCCTCATTCAATTGTTGGTAACTTTTAAACCGACAAGGACCGAGCAAACAAGTTACTGAACTAAACTTTAAAACTTTTTTCTCTTTTTTTTCACTGAGGTATTGTAAACTGGTGTCAAGTTTTAGTTGGGATTGAACTCTTCAAAAAAAAGAACCAAAGAAGATGGACTCCAGTGATAGAATAGTAAAGAACCCTCGCCCTGCCTTCTTTGTGCTATAAAAACATGTTTTCTTGCCCTTGAGAATGTTTGTCATAACACAATAACTATAAATTCACACAGTATTTTGTTATCTCAAATATTTTCCCTGAGGTTGTTCAAGATGATATACTTGATGAAGACTATAACTAAAAGCCTTTTTATCCCTTTCTACACAGGTTGTAATTCCATTTTCTCGTCCGTCTCGACATAAATGGTAGAAGATGGGAATCATTGCGACTGAAAACGAGTCATAGTGTTTAACATGTCATATCATCACAATCAATAGATCGTTGACATGAGGCGATAGATTCATAACAGTATCAGTGTCTGGTTGACATGAGGCTATCAGAATGGCTGGTCGTGACAAGTGGAGTTCTGCAAAGGTTACTCCTGGGACCAGTTCTCTTTCCCAAACACATCACTGATATGTTCAGCCTTCCATCACCACTGCAGTTGATTAGACAACATGAAGTGGTAGTCATGACGCCGGATCTGTGCACAGATGAAAAGGCCGTAGACATCAGTGCTTAGCCATGGAGGCTGTGAACCAGATGCACACCTAAGCTATTTACTCTCACTCCACCATTTAATTAGAGAATGCAGTCATTTTGTATTTCATTTTCCGTATCTGACGGGCTACAAAGGATCTATTGCGATTAACACTCAATAAATATTGCCTTTGAACTAAATGATGCTACCAAGATCAAAAAGGAACTATTGTTAAGATTTTTTTTCAGAATATGCACAGCAAATATGATTAAGTCAACTAATCATTGTTCTCTCATTGAATATCTATATTGGAAAATTATTTAGATACCAAATTTTTGACGGGGAATATAGTTGTATATCTTATCTAACTATCTGTCTTCTTCATCTATCCAACAACATTTCATTACTCATCGGACGTGTATGTATGGGGTGTTGCATTCGCTTCGAATAGAGTTTCGGATACACTTCTCAGGAAATTGATGAAATCTAACCCTATTCTTATTTCCACGTTGGTCAAGGGTCACCCCTCTAGGAACCTGAACCTCTAAAGAGGTTGCACGGGGTCATCAAACCTTTCGATCTCCCCAGTACAGTTAACATTACTCACTGTTACAATGGCCAATGCTCCTCTTCATGGAATCGTGATGATTACCATGGAAATCACATCTCTAATCACAGCTTCTATCTTCACTTTGTTGTTCTCAATACAGACTTTCTCGCGCGGCTGAATTTGTTGGTAGTTACAGCCCTTCTGCATGGTTTACACAGATTTGATTGTATATTTTGTAGCAGTGCCGCTCGTGTGTGTGTGTGTGTGTGTGTGTGTGTGTGTGTGTGTGTGTGTTACAAAGGCTTCTGTGTCCTACGTGTCACACAAGAGCGCTTGTACAGGACTTGAGAACATGAACGAACTCAAACTTTGTTAACTGGTCGTCTTACTCCGGCTGAGTAGCTCTTCAAGCGGGACCTCCACTTCAAGCAACTACTTACTCGAGTGGGAGCTCTTCTTCAAGGAACTACTTACTCAAGTTTGCACGTCATCCAAATGGGACTTCTTTAAGTGGAAACTTTGGTAAGTGGAAGTTCATTAGCTCTGGGGGAGGCTTCACGATGAATGTAGGGTTCTGGTGGAGGCTTCACCTGAACTGAAGGTTACTAGGAGGCTTCACCATGGCTGAAGGCCACTGGGAAGACTTTACCAAGACTGAGGTTTACTGGGGAGGTTTCACCATGACTGAAGGTTACTAGGGAGGTTTCGTCACGACTAAGGAGCACTGGGGGAGGCTTCACCGTGACTGAAAATTACTTCTATCTCTGGATTATTTTTGTATGGATTATGTTCAGTCTTTCCCGATGATGAATGTTGTACTTTTTTCCATCATATGACAGCCTTATCCACCGTTCATCTTCCTGGTTCCCATCGTGATATACGGCCACTATTTCTAACCTTTTTTTCACCAGTGGCTCATCACGTCCAGCTCTGAAATTTATGGTGAGATTATTTCCTAATATGCGGAACTGCGTTTTACCGAGGGAGATTTATTGAAGGCCTCCGTCTGGATCTGTATGGACATCAGGCAACGTGAAGCGCAGGGCACTCGGCTCTATACATCACTCAACGTATGTAGGTATAAAGTAATCATGATCAATTGGATGCATATCATTGGAAAAGAGTGAACGTGTGTATCATGCCAGAGGAAAGCTGTCTCTTTGGATGAGAGAGAGAGAGAGAGAGAGAGAGAGAGAGAGAGAGAGAGAGAGAGAGAGAGAGACAGACAGACAGAGACAGAGACAGAGACAGAGACAGAGATTAGCACAGTAGCACTATCTCAAGTCTTACATTTCTCTGTTTATATACCCAACAGTTATATCTTCACAAGCATCTCCCTATCTCTCTCTTCCCCATTAGTGCCTTTCTGTACTGTAATTATATACCCTCAATACATACCCTAAGATAATGATTACCTCATATTCTTCCTTCATTCACAAATCTTATGATAGAATTCCTGAACATACTTGTTCACCTGTCTATCGTACCTAATAGATAAGGTCTATTGCGTGATTCTACTCTTATCAATGCAGTTTTTTCAAAATGATTATCCTTTCTCAGCTGTACCTCAGATTAGTATTTTTTGTAGAACATTTTCATATTACTGAAGCATCATCATTTTGAATTGATTTATGGACAAGTTTACAAATGAATGCCTTCTTCAGTGTCTTATTATTCACTTATCATATTGACTTCACTCTCACATAACGTCATTCTCAGGTGTATATTCTGCTGCTCAGGGAAGTTATGCCACCATGTGTATCCACTTGAATGCCTGGTGTAGCACGAGTAGAATTGTTCTATTGATCACATAGGCAAAGTCACCAGGTAGGAGCACTTCATCGCCTGGTGAGGCACCAGTAGACGTGGCCAGACAAGGCCCACACACACTCTCTCCAGCCAGAAACACTCGACAAGAACACTCCAACAAGAACAACTTGGTCATGAGTTCCACTCGTCCTTCAACTTGTCAGGCCTCGAGTGCCTCACTAATTGACTTGGTTTTCCCTGCCGCGCGGTCCACGCACTTGTGACAGCCTCCCAGGCCATAATGCAAGTGTAAGTACGACTTGTGACTTGCACTAAAGTAAGTTGGTGGTGAAGTGCCCTCGAGTGTGTCTCACTAGACACGGACTGCTTCTTGAGGTCCTCCTCCTGTCGAGGATAGTGTTTCTCATGGGACTTTGTCACCCAGGGTCGGGAAGAGAGTGATGATTATGATGATGATGATGATGATGATAATGATAATGATGATGATGATGATGATGATGATGATGATGAGGTGTGGACTGTGAGTCAAGTAAGATGTGGTTAAGGGGATGGAAGACGTCAGGCAAATGAGGGGAGAACTGAATAAGAAGAAAATAATGAGTGATGAGGAAGAATGGATATGAGGTAACAGTAAGACCAACAGCTGTGATGCGAATGATCCAAACATGAGAAACAATAAGTTAAAACCATGAGGAGGACCCCGGGCGCAGGGAGGCTGAGGAAGATGTGAGGTTATGGTGAGACTACAAGGTAGAGACACAAGTGTTTTATAAGATTTACTTTACAAGCGACACAGGTGCTTACCAAATCCTAGTCCTAATCAATATACCTCAATTTTTGTATTTTTGACTCTCAAAAATCCTGCTATCAGAAGGTTCTGTGAGGAGGTTTTGACCTCTGTTAAAGAGGAAAACAAACGAACAGGCGTGACCCAGTGACATACCTGTGTCAAAGGTCCGTCATGGAAATGACTGATTTCCAGACCCAGTGTGGTCTACCGATCCACAGCCGGAGTACAGATCCATAGGAGTTCACAGATCCCTGGTTGGTTTACAGATATCCATACCGGTTGAAAGATGCATAATCAGTCGACAGATCCATGGCTAATGTACAAGGGTCACCAGTCCGGCCGACATATGAGACGAGGGGGTAGTGTGGGGACCTGAGGTCACCAGTCCGGCTGACGTGTCAGGCGGGGGGCATGCGACACAGATTCCCAATTTCTGTTTCATATTTTTTTCTGGATAAAAAATGACATGTGTACATTGTGACCATAAATTTGGAGGGGGGAGGGAAGATTTTTGCTCCATATATTTACTTGGTCTTTCTATTTTTTATTTCTCTTTTACTGCGTCTCTCTATCTCTTTCTATATATTTTTTTTTTACTGTCAGTTTGTCTGTTTGTCCGTCTTTTGTTCATAATGAGCTCCTCTCTGTCTAAGTGTATGTGTGTCTGTGTTTGTCTGCCTGTCTGCCCGAACAGTATCGTTGACGCCACCTTGAAATCCAGTCACTTGGTTGTATTGAGAAATTTTCAACATCTTAAGTGCTTTTGTGACGTTCCAACGAATCAGGAGTGACTCTGCTTCCATCATATCTGCTGTCCTTCCTCATGGATTAAGCTCTGCTCTCATCTATATCTCTTTGTGTTCTTTTTTTCTTTCAAAAGCTCTCTTTTCATGTCTTCTTTTTCCTTCTCTCTATAATATCGTTAGGTTTAGTACCATTTGAAGTTATTTCTTGTCTCTGTTCATCTCCCTCAGATTCTTCTGTCCATTTTCTCTTTTCTGTCTGATCATCATTTTCTCTGGTTTAGTTAATCCATTTTCTGTAGTATTTCTAACCTATCCTCTCAAGTCTACCTGGCCCATTTTTTCTGTATCATCCAGCCCATTTTCTCTATGTCACCATTTTCCCCCGTTTTCCTACGTTATCCTACCCGTTTTCTCTAGTCTGTATAACCCAGGTCCTCTATTCTACCAAATTCAGTTTCTCTACTCTAGGTGGCCCGACCTTTCCGATCCATATAAGTCTCAAGACCCAAGTTCCTCTCACCATTTGTGTGAGAGGTGGGCAGGTCCTCTGCTCTCTCACTCTCCTGTGTCCCTCCTCAAATCGATCTCATTGTCTTCCAGTCACTCACGTTTTGCCATTGTCACTCATGGCCTATCTTTATCAGCGGTCCATCGACAACTAGTCTTGTCGCATCTACGAACACAGAAGCAACGTGGCTCAGAAGCTAAATACCTTGGATTTGCGCAAGGTCGACGGAAGTGACGGGATTAAGTGTGTAGTTCAGGGGCAAGATCATATCTCAGAGGTCCTCCAGTCACTGTCTCCGTCCCAGTGAGTCAAGCTATCGCCTTGAGGAACCGCCATCACTCCTAACAGTCTTATGTCTATAAAGGTGTCCAAACCCTCCATGATCACAGTAACCCAGGGGATGAGACGGTAAGACGAGGATCCTACACCATGTGGTGTTCTCAATATATGTGTCGATACTAATTTAGTTTCCCATTTTAGTGAAGATAATGGGGAAAGTCTTGCATGTAATTGTTAGTAAATTTACTCTGCACATGTTGCCATATATTGATATAAGTATATTGAGTAATATATCAACCCGAATTAATCGTCTGCTATAATGCTTCTACAGTTATATCGGAGGAAGTTTGCTAATATATTCTATATACATAAATATTCCTTTAAATTCATATTAAATAACGTTTTTATGTATGTCATTAGATACACACACACACACACACACACACACACACACACACACACACACACATCTATGTATATAGGTAATTACACCACCGGAGTCGCAGCGGTGTCGTACGGCTGACGGACGGGACGCGACGGTACGACTCAAGCAAGAGGACATTACCCTTAATAGTGATGACCTGACCTTTGACCTGAGACTTAAAGGTCAATTCAAAGGTCATGTCTATCTATCCATTAATAAAAACGTGCAGGATATAGACAGTTTAGACTCGGTTTTCAACAGACGGTATATTGTATGCCCTGTGGCCAAGATGTGGTGAGACTGGATGCAAAGGGAGAAATAAAGCCGTTCAGTGTGGCCTCATGTGGGTCACCCCAAATGACCCACTCTGGGCCATGACAGGGCCACCCTGCTGGGCCACCGTGGGCCACACAGAAAGGCCACAACCCACCACAGTAACTCTCCCTCCTGCACCATCAGGTTGACGGTATCATCGACTTCACTCTCAGTGGCAGAATCGCTGGGAATAGTTTTGTCCTAAAAGATTTTGGTGAATATCAATCTGACGGCGCGGGCGGTGAGGCAGCCCAGCCTGCCTGGCCATGCCATCCTCAATCCCACGGTGTACAGATTACACGTCAGTCATCGAGTGCCTTGAGCGGGTAATGAAGCTGGGACGCTATTGTGTTGTGATACAACAGTGGTGAGATAGATGGATAGATAGAGAGATAGATAGATAGATAGACAGATAGAGACAGACAGATAGAGACAGAGATTCCAGTAGTCATGACAAATGAGATATAGTTGTCTATTCCGTAGAGAAAAGAGCAAGACTCACCTTTGTCTCCGAGCTACTGGATGTGGGAGGGACTAACCCCAGCTGATGGTCTCCTGTCAAGTTCGTCTCTGTCTCTCTGTCTCTCTGCGAGTCTATCTACCCGTCCCAGTGTTCGTCAGGGGAAAGCATTCGAGAAACAGTTGTTCTGGCCACACAGACATCCGTTTTTATCAAGGTCTGGGGGTCCTGCAGCGACCCCTCCTCCTGCAGCAGGGAGAGGAGAGGAGTGGTAAGGGAGAAGCGGTATGAGTGCCGCTCGTGTGTGGGTGTGTGGGTGTGTGTGGGTGGGTGTGTGTGGGTGGATGAGTGGGTGTGTAGGTATATTCATATATATTTTCCTTTGTTTTTTTTTTCCTTAATTCCCTGATACTACCAGTTAGAATGGCCCATCCTGTTGGTTATGGCGGCCAGAGGAACACTCGTCTTGCCCATTCTGTACGTGACGGTAAAAATAAACTCGCACAGCCGAAAACTCGTAGGAAATGTGACCATTTGTAGCTCAGAATAAAACCTGAACGACTATTTCCAAAACAGAAGACCATTTCCCATGATATTGCACCTACTGTGTCGGAATGTTTCTGTCCATTTAACGCAGTACTCCTGTCCATTTAGCGCAGTACATCTATTCATCTAAGACAGCGCCCGTCCCGTCCTTCTAAGACTCTTCTCATTGTCTGAAAAAAAAGAACATCTTGATGTTTGTACGTAAGTAGATAACGAAGTAGAGATAGGAAGGAGTAAGACGAAGGGCAAGGCTAGGGGAGGTTGGGGTGGGGTGTGTCACTGTGGCTGGGTCAGGGTTGGAACTTACTAAGTGTTAGGTGTGGCAGGCTGGAGTGTGGGGGAGAGAGATGGATGACAGTGATGATGATGATCATGATAATGACAATGATCATGATGATCCTGATGAAGGTGACTATATCATCAGAGGAGAACATGAAAATGTCAGTGATTCCGTCGTCGCTGACTGTAGGCTGGCGGTTGTGTGGTGAGAGCAACGCGCATGACACTGATCATGAAGGTCATATGATAATGACAGCGCCAATATCATTACCCTCGAGTTGATGAGGTGATGAGGTGATCTGAATATATTCAATGGTAATTGAAAGAATTATGGTAATGGTGCAATCAGGGAAATGAACCTGATGAACCGGTAATGAGATCATTAGCGAAGACTGTATGATTTCAGAAGAAATTTCTGAAAGATTTAAGAGACTAATGAAAATCTAAGTTTGTTTAGTAGTTTCCCAGAGCAATGTTATAAGCTTTGACGTCGCCCACTGGTACTGC